>OZJO01000818.1:8746-24817 GCA_900406225.1 Acrobeloides nanus | reverse complement strand
AGTACTTACAAATAAAAAAGATCGCATTCAAAGATTCTTCAGGGAAGCCGAGTTATAGGCTAAACAAAATATGGTGCGTATGCCCATCTTGGGGTATCTTCCAGTGGTCAAAATAAAAAATTCGGAGCTAGTATAGATTAGCAAACGCACTGAACGTGAAATTTTTTCGAAAAATTAAAAAAAATTTTTCGCGAATAATGATCCCTTTAGGGGTAATTTTAAGTGGAAAATCCGAATTTCGCATTCTTAAAGCATGAAAACGCTTCTTGGAATTAAGAAAAAGCTGTTTTTGAAACAATATGAACAAGAAAATTATGTTTTATATTATATCTGACGTATTCTGCACAAATTTTCTCGCCAAAATGCGGCCAAAGCTTTTTTTAAACAACTTTTTCTTGATTCCAAGAAGCGTTTTCATGCTTTAAGAATGCGAAATTCGGATTCCCCACATAAAATTACCCCTAAAGGGACCATTTCTCTTTTTTTCTGACTTCTTCTTTTCTGACTCGAAATGACTTTTAAAAACTTTCTCATGCATTAATCTCACTTTATAAATTTAACTTGGAGCGCGCTCGAACCGTTTAAGGCAGCCTTTGAACACTCAAGAAAGTGTCTCTTAAAATCTCCGTAAAAATAGATTTTAAAATCCGTTTCGAAAAATCCTACAACCAAAAAGCCATATTTTTATTACAGACATACAGGGGGCGGCAAAAGTTCTGGCATAGGCGGACAAAAGTCCTGACCTAGGCGGCAAAAATCCTGACATTTCCAAAACGTGTTTTCTCGACAATTCTGGACGAGAAAACACCTTTTCAGCGTTTTTTACAATGTCAGGATTTTTGCCGCCTAGGTCAGGACTTTCGTCCGCCTAGGCCAGGACTTTTGCCGCCCCCTGTAGGTTAGGTTTCCCATTTTTGTGATTCATAATTTGATAAAATCTCATTGTAGTATTTATGTGTGGGTGTTTGTTCTCTTGTACTATGTGTAGGTTGGTTTATTGTCTCAAGCTTTTCTGATAAGTATTTTGAAACGAGATGATAAATATAGGAAAATGTCTAGAAGGAGTGTATTCTTCATCGTTTTTATTCTTTAATTGCAGAATCTATTGACAAGTGTAAAATTTTGGGTTTATAGTTTGTTCACGGATTTTTTCACCGGACTATTTTCTCGGATATATAGTTCACGGATTTATTTTTTGCTGCAAATTTTGGGAATTGCACATGAAATAGTGGAAAAATTTATGCTCATGTATAGTCCTTTTTTTCGTCAAAGATTTTTTTCTTCTATAAAATTTTTCCGATTGAATCATTAAAAGAAGAATTATTTATTGAAACGAAAAAAAGTTTAAATTCTTTGAAAGAAATTTAAAAATTCTGATATAGTTTGTAACCCTGGGGTAATGTTTGACGAAGAATCGAATGCGCCTACTCTCATTTCATAAAAAATTTGAATTTTTGAAAAAATTTTGATTTTTTGAAAAAAATGAATTTAATTTGAATTGTTTGAAATGAAATTGAAACCACATTTTTGCTCCTTGGACTTGATATTTTGAAATGACATGACATTCTGATATGACAATGACATGGGGTGCGTTCCTAAGTTGAACTGTACGGTCAACCGTACGACTCCCCGTGACCCCGTAAGCCACCCATACGACTCCGTAGATAAACTGTTAAAATGCCGATAATCGATCGGCAATATCAAAATCAAATGAAAGAAAGAGCGATACTTTTGCTCAGATGCATAAACATTCGAACAAGAGATTTGCGGGCATGTTGAAAGTGCCCATATAAATGATCAAAGGATGTTCAATAAATTAATAAATTTAGTTTTTAATGCGTGTTACATACACTACGGGTTGAAAAAACGCCGTAAAGTTTATCTATGGGGTCATACGGGTGGCCTACGGGGTCACGGGGAACGTACGGGTGGCCTACGGGGCCACGGGGAGCCGTACGGTTGATAGTGATCAGTACGGATCCGTACGGTTTAACTTAGGAACGCACCCATGACCGTGAAATGACATGACACTGACTGACGTCAATGCCATTTTTATTCTGATATTTTTTTAAATGCCATTTTCTTCCATGACACTGACTGTCATCTCAATGTCAGATCAGCTTGAAATGACTTCATGCAAACGCTGACTGAAGACACTCACTCGAAATGCGAGGCCGAAGGCGCTCAGCCTCCAGTTTATTCTCAAAATTCACATATGTGAACAAATTCCGTGAAAATCGTTCAACAAAAAGGACTACATCATTGGCGTAGATAGATGAAATTTTTCTTTTTAGTAAAATGGCACTTGACATTGACTGGAGATCTTGGAGAACTCGCTTTTCTATCGTTGTCATTTTTGGCACCTTATTCACACTGATTGCCTTATTTACTGGTGGTTGGGGTGAGTTCAAAGCTGAGATTGGCGGACAAACCATTTATACCATACATCAAGGAATTCTCATTGATCGACATGATGTGGTAATTATCAATGCCAATTTTTATTCTGTGCAACACAAAATTTAGTCAAGATTCGCTTTCGAAAATTGGTGTGTTACCGCAATGTTTTTCAGTCTATTTTGCGAGATGGCTATTTTGATTATAGTCGGCTTAATCTATACAGAATCGAAGGTCAAGATAAATAAAAGGGAATTGGCTTTGATGGTTTTAGCGGGCGTAGCTACATTCTTGTTATTTACGGTAGTGGTTATTTATCCTGCTAAGGCTAATTCGATTTATAAAGGTAGGTATAACTATTTCCCGCTAAGATAAAAAAAGTCATCACATGGTGAAGTGGCAAGAGCCTCACTTTGCACTCAAATGGCAGAGGGTTCGACACCTGTAGGGCGAAAGTTTTATTTGACGGAGTCAAAAAGTTAAAGGAAACCCCGCATAAAATTGGTCGTAGAATTTTTGCCTTTTATTTTACTCTTGAAACATTATCCACTGAGCCATATGGTCGCTGACTCTTTCAGAAATAAACCAACGACCGTATGGCTTACAAGGATCGAACCCTCGTTTGAGCTCAACGTGAGACACTTGTCACTTCACCATGAGTAATGAATTTTTTTATACTAATGGCGGGAAATGCCATAGACTCAGTGTATTAAGAGCCAAAGAAGAAAAACGCTGACATTGAGCCAAGAAAACGCTGACATTTGTTGTTGAATCTTTAAATTTTAGACTACGTTATTGCAGGTAACGGTGTCACATACAGCGTATCCTATAGCTATGGCTTGGCTGTTGTAGCCCTGATTTTGATGCTTGTTTCGTCAATTTTTGGCTATCTTATGATGAGAGAATAGGTATACAGGGTGTTCAATACTTTACTACGGACTTTTGAAAATTCGCCAAAAATCGAGTTTAATTCCGTTTCTGTCGCCCGTAAAATTTTTTTCATAAAAAGTGATGATCTACAAAGTTGTTCGGCGTGATCTCAGGAATACAATGAGCTATTGATCATCCCGAACAGATTTAAATTGACTGAGTTAGGGCTTTACATTTAATTAATTTAATAAAAATCTTGAAATCTTCCTAGACAGAGAAGGAAAAACTAGTTTTCGATGATTTTTTGGAAATCACCATTTTTGACCATGCTCTTTCAGAATCTGCAAGAATTTTTGAATAATTCAATTGTTAAGACCAAAAAATAGTGGGTCAAAAAATACTGGGTACATACTTTTTGAGCTAAGAAATCGAAATCGAAAATTCGATAAATTTTTTCTAAAAAATTTTCTAAAAATTTTTTCTAAAAAACCGCCTGACGGGGGCAATCGAATGAGACCTCGGATGACAGAAATGGAATTAAACTCGATTTTGGCGAATTGAAAAAATTCGAGTGATCTATTAAAAAATTTTTTATAAAATTTTATGCATATATAAATTTGTATAATTTACATAATGAAAATTTATTCTATAGCATAACTAGAGCTTTCATTAATAGCAATTCTTAGTTTATCGATTAAAATTTTCTCGGTTGGGTAGGCAGGTAGGTCGAGGCGGTTGAAACAAGTATGCGCTCTGGGTAAACTTTCTTCATGGCCCCATTTTTCGATAGTAAATTTTCTTGGGCCATTCGAACCACGTAGTGCTTTAAAGCCTTCAAATGGGATACTTGAGGTGCCGGTTACGAACTAAAAAGATGAACAATTCAATTTAAGATTTGAAGGAAAAGTGAAGGAGTATCTCGAGAGTAGGGTAGGATAGGGCTTAGGTATAGGCTCGGCCTACAAGGGACCTTCACAAAGTGCGCAATTGATTTTTCGGTAAAAAGTATCAGAATATCCCACCTAGGTAACATTTACGTGCATAGTGGTTTGTTCTGATGGCTTTTCTATCTGGCTGTAGAAGCGTTTAAAGATGGATAATTTTTATCGTCCATAATATCACCAACTTATAATCCTTTCAACAACTTGCCTGGGTGTCGCAGTTGGTAATGCTTTTGTTTTTAGTTCCCCAGGTTTGACTTCCGCCGAATTCAAAATTTTTTGCACTTTGAAAATTTTTTTCGTTTTTTTAAAAGTATTTGCAATTCATTTTTAAAATTTTTATTATAATATAAAAATTTTGAAAAAAAAATTCGTAGTGCAAAAAAAATTTGACTTCGGCAAGAGTCGAACCTGGTCACTAAAAACGAAAGCCATTCGCATTACAAACTGTACCACCAAGGCAAGTTGGTTGAAATATTTGTAAGTTGGTGGTATTATAGATGCTAAAAATTATCCATCTTTAAACGCTTCTACAGCCAGATAGAACAGTTATCGGAACGAACTACTATGCACGTAAGTGTTTACTTAGATGGGGTCTAGGGTTCTGATACTTTTTACCGAAAAATTGATTTCGCAGCTTGTGAAGGTCCCTTGTTAAGCTTAGGCCTAGGCTTAGGCAATGGTTACGTTACCGTATGTCAAGTAGGATAAAGTAGGGAAGGGTAGGGCGAGTGAGGCTGTAGGAGTAAGATAAGGTGCAGCTGTGAAGAGAAGGGAAGATGAAGAAGGGCAGGAGCTATTGTGGATCAAGGGGTCACCCAGGGTCAAAAATCGAAAAAAAATTTTTTTCTAAAATTTTTAAAAATGACATATTTAGGGTAATTTTATGCGAAAAATCGATTGCGCACATTCCCGAAACGTGAAAACCTTCGCTTGGCCCTTAAAAATTGAAAAATACGTATTTTTACCCATATTTATTTCACATTTATTGACTATATTTATTGGCTTCGGGAATGCGCGCAATCGATTTTTCGCATAAAATTACCCCTAAATATGTCATTAATAAAAAATTTTAGAAAATTTTATTGATTTTTGACCCCCTGATCCACAATAGCTCCGAAGGGTACTTCCGACCGACGGTATTTACTTCAACCGTGCCTGATAAGACCAATACCTGTAGCAACTTTAACCTATCCGCATTATTCATCGAATAAACTGTGTTCCAAAACCATGTCACAACGACGTGACCATCATAAAACCCTCCTTTGTATTCCGTATTTTCACGCCAATCTTCTATGTCAATTTCAACCGTGCCTGATAAGACCAATTCTAGTTGTTCAGCATCAAAAATTCGCAAATAATCGCGATCGACTATCTAAAAACATTTTATATTTCCCTGAATCAGGGATAATTATAATAGTACAGAATAAATGCCTCGTAGAAGTGCTTTTCCTTGTTCTTCAACATTTCGTTCGACTCGCCAGCGGAGCATTAGATTGATGAATTCTTCTTTGTTTGAGTCTGTTACTAATACGTCTTTGCCACCGGGTAAAAGTTCTTTTTCGATTATCTAAATTTTGAATCTTTTATTAAATTTGATAAAAAAGGCCCAGCGTGCCCATTTTTTCAAACATCAACTATAGTAACGCCTCCATTCAGGGGTGGAGGATGTCTGGCTAAGCCACTTCCACTGGACCCTAGCTACCGTCGATTTTTGAGATTTCATGTCACTTCGTCGACTGCGGCACTTGGTCGAAACGTTACTTAGTCGACACGTCACTTCGTCGATCACGTCACTTGATCCATTATGAACAATTTTGACCATAGTGATTTCGACTATGATCGATTTTGACCATAGTGATTTTGACTATGATCATTTTTTGGTCATAGTGATTTTAACTGTGATCAATTTGACGTGGTCTACCAAGTGACATGGTCGACCAAATGACGTTTCGACCAAGTGTCGCAGTCGACGAAGTGACGGTACACGATTTTTGATCTTGTCTGGGGGAGAGAGTCGGAGAAGATCCAGGCAAGTTCCTGACACAGTCGCGGTAAAAAATGTTACCTCCCCCGCAATCTCTTCTGTAGTACTAAAAGTCAGATCTAAATCTGGAGTAATCTTATTTTCACGTATCCATAAAAGGCTGTTATGAAATTGACTATCCATACATTGAAGGTCATTAATTTTATAAGGCCTACAAAATTTTTATCAAAATTGTTTAAAAATTGAAAAATTACAAGCCAATAAGAAGTTTGTAGAAGGCTCTTGTGAAAAAGGTATCTAACATGCATCGATGTATCAACGCCAAGGCTAGGACTCGTCCACATAGCTCCATCCTTAAAGTTTTTGCTATATAGGACAATTCTAACCAATGGATAAAACTTAGGATAATATTTTTTCTTGTAAACTTTTATATCCTTTTTTGTAAACTTTTTTTTGAAAACTGAAATATTCTAATTTGTAAACTAATATATCTTTTTTTGTAAACTTTATTTAAAATTTTTTATAAACTTTTATACCTTTTTTTGTAAACTTTTATATCTTTTTTGTAAACTTTTTTGATTAATTTCGTAAGATTCAAAAATTGCTGATGTTATTTTGCATACATTTGTGGTAAACACTTTATCTGACAGCTTACAACCGCAAATATTTTTTCTCTCCCTAGAAATAGAAATAGGCTTAAGCTTAGGCCTAGGATTAGATCTGGTCTAGGCCTAGGCCTTAGGCTTTAGGCCTAGGCCTTAGGCTTTAGGCCTTAGGCCTTAGGCTTTAGGCCTTAGGCTTTAGGCTTTAGGCCTTAGGCCTTAGGCTTTAGGCCTTAGGCTTTAGGCCTTAGGCCTTAGGCTTTAGGCCTTAGGCTTTAGGCCTTAGGCCTTAGGCTTTAGGCCTTAGGCCTTAGGCTTTAGGCCTAGGCCTTAGGCTTTATACTTTATATTTTTTGAAAGTTTACAAAATAATTTTAAAAAGTTTACAAAAAAAGTAATAAAAGTTTACATACAAAGTTTTCAAGTCTAGTTTACAAAAAAGGTTATTTTCAGTTTACAAAAAGAAGTTTACAAAAAAGGATATAAAAGTTTACAAGAAAAAATATCATCCTAAAACTTATCATCCGTGGTGAAGTGGTAATGGTCCACTTTGGACTCAAATGTTGAGGGTTCGATCCCGCCATGGGCGAAAATTTTATTTGACCTATTCAAAAAAGTTGTTAAAATAAAATTCTCGCCATTGCGGTTTTTGCACCTTTCGGGACCCTCGTCAATTTGAGTGTAAATGAGACTCTTGCCACTTCATTATAGTTCGTTTCTGCCCAAAGGAAAAAAGCCCAGTTGAATGGTAAGTAGTCCAAGAAGCCGAGTGTCCGATCTGGCAAGTTAAGCAACGTTGGGCCCGTATGTTCAATTTCCACCAAGGTAAAAATTTTGATTAAAAAAAATTATTTTATAAACAATAAAGCAAAATTTTTTTGCTCTGTTTTTTGTAAAAGAATTTTTTTTGAAAATCAACAGTTTTACTCTAGTGGGATCGAATTTGCAAGTCCAATGTTGCTTAACTTGCCAGATCGAACGAGTAGCTTCTTGGACCACTTGGCCATCATATGTTGACTTTTTCCTATGGGCGGAAATGGACTATATGGGTTATGACTTTTTCTCTTGGCTGGAAATTCCTTATAATAATAATATAGAAAACTTATTTTATCGTATTTCTTTAAAATTGTAAAAAAGTTCTTACCATCTCAAATAATTGTCCACAAATTTCGACATGGGACTAATCTGAACCGTATAAGTGTCATTCGCGGAATATTCAAAAAGCCCATAATATGGGTTAAATAACTCTCTAGATAATAAGAAAAATAGCTCTCTTGATGGACCTCCATAGTCTAGTCTAAAAATTTTTTTTTGGTTGCACGAAAACGAAAATTTATGTACAGGGTGAGTAAAAAAGTGCATTTTGTGATTTTTGGGGCCCAAAAAAATCTTTTGGCACCGGAAAATTTTTTACTAAAAATGACCCATATAAGGGTAATTATCTGCGATTCCCCGCATAAAATTACCCCTATATGGGTCATTTTTAGTAAAAAATTTTTCGTGCTTAAAAATCACAAAAATGCACTTTTTTACTCATCCTGTAAAATGAAAAAGAGAAATAATGCTAAAAATAAAAACTAGATATAGGGTGACCCAAAAAATGGCGATTTTGCAATTTTTTCAAGCTTTTTTATTTTTCACCAAAATAATCCTATAGGGAGAAATTTTCGAAAAACATAAGGTAGACCAAGGTAAGAAAATTTTTTTTAAAGGTTACCCTCCCCCCCCCCATCCTTGGAGTCTGGCTACGTCACTGCCCTGTAGATCTTTTACTAGTAAAAATCATACCCATCTTCATCATCAAATGTCACTGTCATATGATATTTTTTCAAAGTTATAGGATCGACAGCCAAAATTTTATCAAAGGCATCTTGCATGAGGTGATCTCGTCGAAGGCGAAAACTAAACATATATTGATCCAAAATTTTTGAAACATGAATTTTGAGCCCAAAATTCTTTTCTTCTAAAAACGACCCCTATAGGGGTAATTTTATGCGGAAATAGATTGCGCGCATTCCCGAAGTGATAATCCTTCCACTTCCCTGACCCTGATTCAGAGAAATGGATGGATTATTGAAGCGAAAATTTTTGTATCCAGGAGTTTTTCGACATGAGGAACTTTAATCTGAAGGAATTTTTTGATTTTGACCACTGGAAGATACCCCTACTAACAAGGAACATGTAAAAAATGACGCTTGAATTTTTCAAGAAGCCCTAATAATTCAACGTTACTTCGTGCATGTCCCTTGTAAGGGTATACTACCAAAGAAGTTTTCATGATGAAAATTGTTTAAACCAGTGTCAGGGAAATTTTCTCATGCCTTGAAAATGCGCGCAATCGATTCCTCGCCTAGAAAAATCCCTAGATAACCGGTTTTCCGGCGAAAATTCGAATTTTAGCTCATTTTCGCTTCAATAACCTATCCACTTCCCTGAATCAGGGTCAGGGAAGTGTTCCCACGCTTCGAAAATGCGCGCAATTGATTCCCCGCATAAAATTACCCCTATAGGGATCTTTTGTAGAAAAATTTCTGGCCCAAAATTCATGTAAAAAGTCTCAAAACTGTTGGATCCCAATAAATCGTTTGAGAGAAAGAAAAAAGGTTGGGGCTGACTACCTGCACCTATAAAATGAAAAATCTATATCATAACCACTTAGCTATGATCGTTCCTGTGCCAGATTCAAATTTTTTGACATCCTGTAGTCAAGTGGTTAGGACGCCAGACACGCTCGCTGAAAGGACGGGTTTGAACCCACTCAGAGCGATTTCTTTTGACCAAAAAAATTGATGAAAATTTAGCATAGGGTATTTTTATAAGAGGAACCCGATCATAGGTCGGCAAGGTGGGGGGGGGGGGAGGGGACCCCCGATGAGGTGGTCCCCACCACCTCCACCAAAAAAAACGACCTTTTTTTAGTCTTCTGACACCCAATTTTTATGGACCACCTCGTATTTTCGACGGGGTCTATGCGTGGCCACCCTCAATTTTGAGCTATGAGTGCGTGGTCTCTCCTTTAAATTTGGGCTCGTGCGTAGTTGGTCAGGGGGAGGCTCCCCCCCTTGCCGACCTATGAATCCGATGGTAGTATTTTTTTTCAATAAAAAATAGAAAAAAATTATTTTCTTAGTGAATGAATCATATTCTTTAAAAAATTTAATATACCGTATTTTCCCTGGACCTTGAGCATAACCGGCACGTTGAAGTGAAGTATAAAAATAGCTAAGTTTTTCTTCAAATTCGTTCCGATCTCGACTTTCCAAATTTTCCGACTCCAAAGCGCTAAAAAATTTTCGAAAATTTTTTCAAAATCTGCATATGTTTATTTGTTTTCTTGCCTAATAGCTGTAATCAAATCCACATCATTGGCAAAGTGCAACAAAGCCGGCTCTCCCATCCGGCTAATGATGGCCAGCTTTTTACAAATTTTTGGTGCCGCTTCTGGGAATCTTTTCCGGACGAGTTTTTTCAACTCCTCAGTTCTTTGTAAAATGTCGACGATTGTATTTCCGTTCATGTCCTCGCGCTAAAAATAGATGACGATTCTTTGAGAAAAAAATTTGATAAAGCACATTTCAATTATAATCAAGAAAACTTTCGTCAAAGTTAGGAAGGAGTGATCCCATCCGATCTGACAAGTTAAGCAACGTTGGGCCGGCAGGTTCGATCCCACTCGGAGCTAAATCTTTTTTCAGTGTCCAAGAAGAGATAAAAAAATTTTGCCTATGGGTAATTCTATGCGGGGAATCGATCGCGCGCATTCCTGAAGCCTAAAAACGCTTCCCTGATTCAGGGAATACAAAGTTTTTGAGCCATTTTCGGGGTATAACCCTCGTAGAGTACTTTCTAGTGGTCAAAAGCAAAAAATTCCTTCGGAGTCGTGTTTTCCCATGTCGAAAAACAGCCTGACACCAAATTTCAGCTATTTTTGTGAACTTTTTGAAATTTCGAATTTTCAAAAAGTTCACTAAAATGCCTGAAATTTTGTGGCAGGGGGTTTTTCGACATGGGAGAACACGAGTCCGAAGAAATTTTTTTATTTTAACCACTAGAAAGTATCTTACGAGGGTTATACCCGAAAATGGCTCAAAAACTTTGTATTCCCTGAATCAGGGAAGTGTTTTTAGGCTTCGGGAATGCGCACAATCGATTCCCCGCATAAAATTACCCATAAGCAGAAATTTTTATTTGTTTTTGGGCACTACAAAAAGATTTGGCTCCGAGCGGAATCGAACCCGCGGGCCCAACGTTACTTAACTTGGACGGGGGCACCTCTGACTAACTTTTAAGAAAGTTTTCTGAATTAGGCTGCGCGCTAAACGTCTCGACTTCGTTTGAATTAGTTGGAGTATTGACACGAAAACCCTAAATACATTTTTTAATATGCTTAAAACACCTTTTTTAAGAAAGCATAGCTTTATGTAACAAAACGTGTCACAAAATTTTTTAAGGGTTATTACTTTTTCGTGCGATTTTCTCATTTTTATATCGATTTTATTAAAAGTAACATTTAAGAAAATGGTAGAATAAAACAAGCTCTACAACTTCGTAAAAGAGATTTTGAACGAATCTTTCTAGAAATCGATCAAATTCATTATCAAAATAAGTATCCTTACAAAATTTTTGTGACATCCAAAGCTCGGTTCTCTCGAAAAGTTTGTTTTAATTATTGGATGTATTTACAAAACAAATACGGCATTCTTTATAGCTCGACGAGACAAACAAAACGACACCAAATTGATCCTATTTGAGAATTGTTTTGGGTTATTGACACGAAAACCCTGAATCAGAGTTTTTTCAATAACTCAAAACAATTCTCAAATTG
This sequence comes from Acrobeloides nanus, assembly GCA_900406225.1. NCBI lineage: Eukaryota > Metazoa > Nematoda > Chromadorea > Rhabditida > Cephalobidae > Acrobeloides > Acrobeloides nanus. The sequence goes on along the minus strand of OZJO01000818.1, from coordinate 13,198 downwards.
GATAAATTTGGTGTCGTTTTATTTGCCTCGTCGAGCTATAAAGAATGCCGTCTTTGTTTTTTAAATACATCCGAAATTAAGCGTATTTAAAAAATGAAAAATTCAGGGTTTTCGTGTCAATACTCCAACTAATTCAAACGACGCGTCTCGACTTGAGTCACGAATTCGAGACGCAAGTCGAGACGTTTAGCATCTCGACTTTGGATTGAAGTGGGCTTTAGGATACCCTAAATTGTCTCCGGTTAGGTGGTGCACTTCTTGTTCTTCTTTTTATTTCGTCAGGTAGTCGAGGGTCGATTAATGTTATTCGTCTGGAGCTGTGGTCGATGAAAAGGCGCTGAAAATCAAAATTACTCTGATTCAGGGAATGACAAAGTTGATTCTGATTCAGAGAAATGAAAAAATTGACCCTGATTCAGGCAACTCTTTTTTTCCTATATCATATTCATTTCGCCATTGATTTGTGTCCCCAAATCTTAACATAGAACGGTCTCTCCTAAACTTCCGCCTCATATTCAAAATCTCCTTAAGTTCCGAAACGAAATTTGGCCCCTTATAAGTGACCCTACTGTTAACTTAACAGTAGTGTTAAGTAAAAATTTGCACATGCTAAAAGGAAATTGGCGAAAGAACTTTAAAAAACTCCAACGTTATAGAGGAAAACAAATCTCTTACTTGCTGTTGATCACCCTGCCTTGCTATCTGCCATCCTTCTGGCAGTGGTTGGGTTTTATCCGCAAACAAGTTGATAAATTCCACCAATTCTCGATTTTGTTCAAATTTATCGAATTTTGAAGGGTCTCTTCTTATTCTATGGATAATATGCTTGAGATAAGCACTTTCATTGTATACCCTGAGGGCTTCCTAAAATTTTGGAATGTTATGGGGCAGACGTTAACAACCCCCCCCCCCCAAATTGAGGAGAGGGGTCAACCGATCACGAATTTTGGAAGTCTTCCGGTCAAATTTTTTTGAAAATCTTAGCCAACCGATCAAGGTGGGGGGTCTCCTTTATTGTGCTTTTTTTGTCAACCGATCAAGGGCTCAAAATTTTGGGAGGGTATTTGTTAACGTCTGTTATGGGGTATCCCTAAAAACTGGATTTTTGCGATTTTTTCAAAAATTGAAAATTCATCAAAAATTGAAAAATTTGTCAAAAATTGCAAATTCATCAAAAATCGAAAAATTCATTAAAAATCGAAAATTCAGCAAAAATTAAATTTATCAAAAATTCGTCAAAAATTGACAAATTCGAATGTCCATGACGGATGACCTAAGTGACGGTTGTCCGTGATGGATATCATAGGTCAGCAAGGGGGGAGCCTCCCCCCTGACCCACTCACTCATGGACCCAAAATTGAGGGGGGACCACCTCATGGATCCCGCCGAACAGTATGGTCCATAAAAATTGGGTGTCAGAAGACCTCAAGCTAAAAAAAAAGGTCGTTTTTTTGGTGGAGGTGGTGAGGGACCACCTCATCGGAGGTCCCCTCCCCCCCACCTTGCTGACCTATGATGGATATCGTGACGGTTGTCCGTGATGGATGTCCGTGACGGTTGTCCTAATGCATTTTTACCGGATTATTATGTAGTGTGTTGACAAAATTGTGGCGAAGTAAAAATCGCACAGGCTGAGGATGAGAGCTGGATGAGTGGTCTCGATCTTTTTTGCTATCTTTAGCCTTTTTTGGTGTCTCGGGATCTGTATTTTGGTTTCTGCCTTTGATAACAGTTCGTCTGGCACAGGCATATCTAAATTTGTCTGTTTCAATGAAGAAGAGAAAAAGTTGTCAATCATGGCGTAGTGGCAAATTGCCATGCATACCTTTGTGAAATATCACTCGAAGTCATAGGATCTTTTTCTAAAACTGTAGGCGGTTGCCAAGTTGTCCTTTTATTGACATGATCCAAATAAATTAGCCTGCCATGTCTATCCACCCGGATTTCCCATCCTAAAAATAATCGCTTCGATAAACAGATTTTTGAAAAAAATTTTAAAAAATATACCAGATGGTAAGGTGTTATGAGAAGAGGATGATAGAGAATGAGATGAAGAAGTTGATGGACGGTCACTTGAGCTAAAATTTTTTTGTTTTTTGTGAAAAAAATTCAATTTTTCAAAAAATTGTTTAAAAAATATAAAAATTTTTTATCATTTTTTCAAAAAATGCAAAAAATATTTGGAGGCGAGGAGAATTGAACTCCCGACCTCTCGCATGCGAAGCGAGCGCTCTACCACTGAGCTACACCCCCAACTATTAAATGATCATAAATTTTTCTTATAAAATAAACTTAATTTTCAACAAATTTAAAAAATAATTTTCTTTATTAAAAAACGTAATAAATTAATTACCATGTAGAAGTGGACATATTAGAACTTCCGGATGAAACTGAACCCGAGAGTGGTAACCCAAGTGAATTGCCATTCCGAACGTCCTCGTTTTTCGCATTTCGTGACATACGCAAATTGCTCATGGTCTCTAGAAAAATAATCCCTAATGAAAAATTGGGCTAATTTTTGAATATCTTCACTCAAAAATGGTCATAAAAATAGGGACTTTCATGAGGTTTTCAAGACTTGTTCAAATCAAATAATTTTGATGCTAAAATATCTGTCATAGGTGTAGTATCAACTTTTTGGAGCTATTTCGGCTCTTATAGTCCGTTTCAGCTCCAACTATAAAAAAAGCTGGACCCACAATTCAAAATCCGAAGTTGCATCCCGTCCGATCTGGCAAGTTAAGCAAAGTTGGGCCCGCAGGTTCGATCCCACTAGGACAAAAATTGAAAAATTCTGAAAATGCCATGAAATCGTTATTTTTCGATTTTTTTTCAAATTTTTTCGCCAAAAAATGGCAACATTCCGGTTTTTTAAAACCCACCCTGTATATTTTAGATTTTTTTAAGTTTGCCGTGTCGCTAGACATGTAGAAATAGGTTCAGAATTTACAAAAAAAACTTTGATTTGCGTTCTAAAACAACGACAGGCATAAGCTAAAACGATTTTTGTAAAAAATATGATATGAAAGTCTCTACATAAAAAGTCGAATTTTGAACAAAACAAGGCTATCATAGAGCATTTCCCACCAAAAGATAAAAAAATTTTCAAAAATTTAACCAGAAAATTTTCTAATCATAAAAAATGGAGTAGCTTAATTTGTGACAGCTCCAAATTCAAACAATCCAACACTATAGCTTAATTTCACCAAAAATGAACAAAAGAAAAGACTTTTTTGAGAAGTTGAAAATTGAAAGATCGGCCTTTCTAATGGCAATTTGTCAAGAGGGGTCTAGCTCGTCTCTAGCTTAAAATAACGTTTTGATTGTCCCCAGAGGGAATTATGTTTTGAGATTTTTTCAAGAGAAAAATATTGAAAAGAAGCAGAAATTTGGTGGAAAAGGCGTGGGACAGCTCAAAAAAATCAAAAGATAGATGAGAAAATTTTGTTTACATGTTTTGATGTTTTAGGATTTTAAAAAATGTGAACTTGGATCAAGGGTTATCTTGAGCTTTGCATTATTTTTGGAATTAATTTTACCCTGATTTTCAGAGTATGCAGGATGGACTTAACCCCTTAGTGCCGGCTGTCCCATATATGGGACAAGATTTTGAAAGCTATATATCTCCTCCAATATAAATCGGATTTCCATAATTTTTAACTTTTTTTTCGAAAGAAAAAAATAAACTTTTGAAAATAAACTTTTTTTTCGAAAAAAACCGCGGCTTCATATAGCCGGAACTAAGGGGTTAAAGGGCCAGCCCAGTAATTTACACCCATACATGCACAAGCAGGGGGGTGCAGGTTGGTCGAATACGAATTGATCGCCGCCTCCCCCCTGGATGCCAAGTGACGACCAAAAAAAGGCCACCAAAAAAATTTACTAAAATACGAATTGATCCTTAAAAAATTCACCAAAATACGAATTGATCCTTAAATTTTTTCCTTGATACGACGAATTGAGGGGGGGTGCAGCACCCCCCCCCCTTGTGCATGTATGTTTACAACCATATGAAAAATTGATAACTTCGGAAAGATCATGAAANAGGATGAGTGGTAGGGGGGTACTGTACCCCCCCCCCCTTGGTAAACTATGCCTGAACCTTATGTAAACATCGAGATCACTATATTAGGACTTAGTTTTGACCACTTTAAAGGACTAGTCCAGTAATTTACAATCATATGAAAAAATGATATATTCGGAAAGATCATAAAAAAATGGAGCACTTTTTGTTTTTACGGCATGTTCTGAATCGTTGTAGTTTCCGAGATAATTGCGTTTGAAATTTTGAATTTGTATACAAGCTCTTCGTTGTAATATACAAACTTTTTTGAATTTTTGGAAAAATCGATTTTTGCATCAATTTTTTAAATTTTCATAAAATGAATATTGTAGCAATTTTTTATAGCTAAATGAGACGAACAAAATGACACCAAAATTATCCAATTTGAA
>OZJO01000817.1:0-10308 GCA_900406225.1 Acrobeloides nanus | reverse complement strand
GAAGCGTTTTCACAATTCGGGAGTGCGCGCAATCGATTCCTCGCCTAGAAAAACATAAGAATCGACGGTTCTCTCATAAAAATCCGGAAAAGTTTGATTTTCGCTTCAATACACCGATTCCTTCCCTGAATCAGGGTCAAGGAAGCATTTTCACACGACGGGGATGTGCGCAATCGATTTTTCACCCTATTTTTACCCTTAGAAGGTCATTTTTAAAAAAAAAATTTTTTTCTGAGAAAGGGCCATAATTGTCACCCCCCCTTTAATGTTATCGAGCTTAACTATAGTTTTTTATCAGCTTCCGAAAACTTGTCTCATATATCGGACAGCCGGCACTAAGGGGTTAAATTTAGTTATTTCTAGAGAATTAATCAACAGACTGGGGTTATGACTAGCCAAAGCACTTGGACTTATGTAGTCGGAAACTTTACATATGCTTCAAAATTTGCCAATTCTTTATGGTGGGTCAATTGGAATGCAAAGCCAGTAAGTTTTTTTAAAGTTTACTGCTATTCAAAAAATTTAGGATTCATCCGGATTTACTCCATTCGGTGGTTGGAATAACGTAACTTATCATCAATACGCGGGTGGTATAACTACAGACAATTGCGCACAAGGGCTTCCACTTGACTATAGTTATTATAGCGAAGACTTTTTTGCTCGAAGAAACGCACAAATGGCAAAAAGAAGCGCTAGATTGCATAAATTTGCTAGAAACTAAATTTTTTTAATCGATATACTTTTCTAAACTTTTATCTCTTCGATAAAAAATTTTTTAAATTGCTTACATAAAGTTTTCACCATTATCAACTGTAGTATATGGGATTTTGCCCCTCTATTATACTCATATGGGCTCTGCCCAAAGCTTATTGCATTGTAGTGGACTTTGTCCACATCCCTGTTCATATAGGAGAGAAGTCTCTCCATTAGTCTATTATGCTGTTCTCGATGTGCGCAACCAGTCTTTCTCATGTAACTATAAAAGAGAGGTTTCCTCTCTTCTTGAGTCAGTCTATCTTTCAATCAGTCGGTTGGTTGTCTTTGTGCGGATTGGCCGCCTCTGGCGGCCGGCTCCTTTCATTTGTACGCTGTATATTTGCTTCATTTAAATAAATATGTTTTATAATTATTTCACCCTTTGGGGATACTACATCACCTTCATATCGAATTATACCATTTTTCTTTCCAGATAGATGAATGTGTAGTTTGATAACACGATCCCATCTTTGCATATATTGCCAAAAATTTTCTCCAAAATCTTCAAAAATTATCCAAAATATCCAAAGTAAAAGTGACTGTTGTTGATGTACAGTCGTGGACAAAAGTGTAGAAACTAGGATCACTAAAACACAAAAACCAAAATTTTGCCAGATATAAGAATGGGATGTGCGAGAAAACGAATGCATTAAAAAGATCGACATTTGGGCTCCACATAACAGTGGGAGTTTGCCCCGATCAACCAAACACTGTAGTAAAATACCTGTTTAAGATAAAAACTTCAATTTTTTGAAGGACAAAAGTATAGAAACTTTTATTTTTCCATTGAAATTGTTAAAGGGGAAGGACCATTTATGCACCAAAATTGGATTTTCTTTTAACTTGCTATTATGTGTCCACTTGTATTCTATTGTGAGCCTAGGGTCCGAAGTGGTCTCACACTTGAGTTCCACAGTGTCCAATGATTCAAGAACAATGCATTTCGGGGAAGACACTTGTACAAAAAAGTTAGACCTAGAAATAATTTGCAATAAAGTGCTAAATAGTTCAACTCTATATCATGGCGAGATATTTAACAACTGGGAGCGCATGGCCTAATGGCTAGGACGCTAGCCATTTATGTTATTGGCGCGTTTTCAATCCCACCAGATTCGAAAATTTCATTTTTAGTCAAAAAATCGCATTTTTGAGCGAAAATAGCGAAATTTTGATGATTTTTGATGAAAAATGCTGAAAAAATGGACATTTTTAGTGAAAAAATTTTTTCAATCTAAAAATCAGAATTTTAACGTGAACTTGACTCAGTGGTAGTGCTCCCGGATTCGAGTCTAATGGTCTCGGGTTCAAATCCCATCTGAGTTGATTTGATTTTGCTGGCGAAAAAAGCTCGTATGACAAATTTTTTTTTGAAAGTTGTTCAGTTAACTCAAAGTAATAGAATATCCCCTCGCCCAAATTCCGGTTTTTTATACACCCTGTAGATGACTCTTATGCAATTTGAGAATTTTTAAAGAACCAGTCCAGTTTTGAACAAAATTTGAAAGTTCAAGTTGGGACGATCGACTTTTGCGTTGGAAGTAAATTTTAATTCGTTAACCCTTTGGAGATGTATTGAAACGATTATCAAATTGCATGAAAAATTTAAACGAGTTTGTGTATTGAAACGAAATGCCTGATCATCAATATGATCTGTGTATTGAGAAGATTTATCAAATACATCTTATTATTTTTGTTGCCAATCGATTGTACTCACGAAGAGCTATTCAACAAGTGGTCGATGCCCATTTTTCGTATGTTGGGAAGCGGGGATAAAAAAATAGGACCAAAAAATTGATTTTTTACGACTTTTTTGGCTCTATTTTTTATCCTCGCTTCCCAACATACGAAAGATGGACATTTACCACTCGTTGGATAGCTCTTCGTGAGTACAATCGATTGACAACAAAAAATAAATAGAAATCTATTTGGCAAATCGTTTCAATACACAGATCATATTGATGATCAGGCATTTTGTTTCAATACACAAACTCGTTTAAAATTTTCATGCAATTTTGTTTCTCATTTATCTCCAAAAGGTTAACGAATTGGAATTTACTTCCAATGCAAAAGTTGATCGTCTCAACTTGAACTTTCAAATTTTGTTCAAAACTGGACTGGTCCTTTAAAATAGAATTTTTGGCTAGATTTTTCTATTTGTTTTTAACGTTTGCTCTTTTTCTTCCAAATATACCTTATTCTCGTATATGATTCGTCTTTTTTTTTGCTATACTCTCGATGTTATAATTTCCGAATTTTTTTTCTTCAAGACTATAAGTTGCCTTAAGCCTTTTTCCAAACTGTGCTATTTGTTACAACGTTATGTGTTTTCTCATTCCTGTGATACTGATTATGTGTATGAAAAACTTTTAAATTTTTAAATAAATTTTTATGAAATATTGGCATAAATTTCACGAAATATCGAGATAATCGATTGTGAAGTCGGCGATTTGAAACTTTGTGTATTATAACGAAAACATACTTGATTATTTTTCCCTGAATCAAAAAAATGTATAGAGACGAAAATAATTCAAAATCCTTGAACAGTTAGAAAAAATAAATACATCATTTTTTATAACTCGTCGAGACGAATAAAATAGCATCAAAATTATCCATTTTAAACATTATTTTGGGTTATTGAAACGAAAATATGAATCAGAATTTTCGTTTCAATAACCCAAAATAATGTTTAAAATGGATAATTTTTGTGTAATTTTATTCGTCTCGATGAGTTAAAAAGTTGCTGAATTTATTTTTTTCTAAATGTTCAAAGATTTTGAATTATTTTCTTCTCAATATATGGATTTTATTGAAAACTATCAGGTACGTGATTGTTTTCTTTGTAATACATAAAATTTCCAAAATTGTCAACTTTATACGCAATTATTGTAGAACAAAGTTTCAGAATTTATCATAAAAACAAAAAGTGCTCCATTTTTTATGAACTTTTCGAATAACAACAAAAAATGGCAACTTTTTTCCGACCCGACTAGCCCAAAAACTATAAATAAAACAAAACACCAACAATTGAATCATTTGTTTGAACTTCTGGTTCTTAGTTTTTGCATATTCCAGGTTCATAGAGACAAAATAATAATTTGATAACAAAGTAAAGTAGGAAAAGAAGAACAACAGCACTAATTGCAGCTGCGATTTTCAGCTAAAATAATCTATGAAAGGCGTTTATATTCATGTTATAGGCGTAAAATCTCCTCGGGGCAGCTGCATGAGAACGAAATTCCAAAAAATTTTATAATCAAGTCGGGTAAGAGGAATGTTTGAGCCCAGGGTAAAATCGGAGGGTAGCAAGTTGATAAGGTTCCTTGTTAGTTTTCTGCTGCTTAGAAGATGGTTTTTTTCGTTTGCCCAACTTACCTTAATATTGGAGTCTTTGAGATTTTTCACTTTCTTGAGATGTTGGTGTCCTTTTTCTGTGTATTCACCAGCTGCGTTAATATTTTCTTCAATGTTGTCCAGAAATTTTCCCTTTAAATGACCAGTCCAATCGGAAAAAAGTTGCCCATTCTTGTTGATATTCGGAAAGTTCATGAAAAATGGAGCATTTTTTGTTTTTACGGTAAATTCTGAATCGTTATAGTTTTCGAGATTTGCATTTGAAATTTTGAATTTGTATACATGTTTTCGTTGTAATACACAAAATTTCAAAAATCGCCAACTTCAAACGCAATTATCTCGAAAACTACAACGATTCAGAGGGTGTCATAAAAACAAAAAATGTCTATTTTTCATGAACTTTCTGAATATCTAAAAAATTGGCAACTTTTTTCCAACCGGACTGGTCCTTTAAATTATTTTACTTATTAATATAAAATTAACTCTTATACGCACCTGACTTTCAACTAACATAGAAAAGTCTTGAAATAAATTTTGCAATTCTTTAACGTGTGCTTCGACCTTTAAAATGTCTTTGTTTCGAGCTTCTATATCTTTTAATAAAACTTCTCTTTCTTCAGCTGAAACATCATGAAATGACTAAAAATTTTATATTCAAGAACATATAAGGGCATTCCCGAACGCTGAAAATTCTTTCCCGATCCTGATTCAGGGAAGGAGTGTATTGAATCGAAAATAGCCGTGCATGATGGCTATGTTGTTTAAAATGACATCCCTGGGTTTTTTATGCGGAGAATTGATTGCGCGCATTCCCGAACTCTGAAAATTCTTCCTTGATTCAGGGAAGGAGTGTATTGAAGCGAAAATCGAAATTAGCCGTGCAAGAGGGTTAGATGGTCAAAAATGTCACCCCTGATGGTTTTCTATGCGAGGAATCGATTGCGCGTTGCATGAAAAATTTAAACGAGTTTGTGTATTGAAACGAAGTGCCTGATCATCAATATGATCTGTGTATTGAAACGATTTATCAAATAGATTTCTATTTATTTTTTGTTGCCAATCGTGGGTACTCAATTCCCAAGACGCTTATTTTTACCTTGTAACTTTTCTGACGACATAAATTGTGCTGTGAAACGTATTTAATTTTCTCATCTGCGAGGTCATACCAAACGTATGCTTTCTCTAAAGCTTCAGAGCCTTGCCGGTGCAATTTGTAATTTCTTGTTTCCTGATCATAAATTTCTCCCTCTTCAATAGCTTCTTCTAGATCTTCATAGTCTTTATTGAGTCCGGCTAAAATTCTCATTGTTCTATGTAATTCCCGATTCAGTTTTCAACTCCCTGAATCAGGGTCAATGTTTTGTACTTACTGATTTTTAAATAGAAATTCTTGTATTGTTCAGATCTCTCTAGATAACTGGCTTGATCATCATTGAATTTGATCATTAAATCCAAAAATTTCTTATTCGTTGTCATCATCTAAACTCTGTTTCATGTTGAGATTTCAAAAAGCGTGGTGCGCACGGCCTAATTGTTAGGAAGCTGTTATATATAGACTTCATGTTATAGGTGTTTATATTCATGTTATAGGCGCTTATATTCATGTTATAGGCATTTATATTCATGCTATAGGCGCTTATATTCATGTTATATATAGACTTCATGTTATATATAAGCTTCATGTTATAGGCGCGAGTTCGATCCCACCATAATACGTAGACTTCAAACTTGAAAGGCGGCCGACATGCCGCCTTTCAGCTTGTTAGGCCATATGAGAATCTCTTTTTGGATTCTCGCCATGAAACAGCTTATATGGTCATTTTTTTACCTGATTTTTCCTTATTCTAAATGTTGCTTTTCCATCATTTCTGATTAAATTTATTTCATGATTCATGAACTCTAAAATTAAAGAAAGTTATTTTTTTGGTTAAAAGTCCAGGCCCGTATCCACGATTTAGCGATGGAGGAGGCAAAAATTTTTTACCATATGGTTCGGTTTGGAGGGAGGCAATGCTACAATTCGATTTTCCAAAAGTGCAAAAATTTGTATAAAAAAAATTTCGGCATTTTTTGAAAATTGTTTTGAGTTATTGAACCGAAAACCTGATTCATGTTTTCGTTTCAATAACTCAAAACAATTTTCTAATTGGATAATTTCGGTGTCATTTTATTCGTCTCATTTAGCTATAAAAAAAACTGCTACAATGTTCATTTTATGAAAAATTTAAAAAATCGATAAAAAAATTCAAAAAAGTTTGTGCATTACAACGAAAACATGAGCGCAAATTCCAATTTTAAACGCGATTATCATGAAAACTACAACGATTTGGAATTTACTGTAAAAACAAAAAATGCTCCATTTTTCATGAACTTTCCGAATCTATACAAAAATGGGCAACTTTTCCCCACTGGACTGGTCCTTTAAGTCAATGTTTTTATTACCTTTTAATGTGTTGTTAAATGAATACAGATTGGTCTTAAACAAATCAACTAAAGCGCTATAATCTTTGAGTAAGTCTAAAAATAGAATTTGAATGTGCGCCTCAATATGTATAAGTTACTTAAATCGTCTAACGGTGATTCTAATATAAGATCTTGAAATTCACTAATTGATATCATGTTTTCTTCCATCCTTTCCATCATGTCGTTTAAATTCTTGATCTCTTCCAAAAACTAAACCTGGATTTTAGATTCTAGATGAGCGACGAACATGGATACAAACAACGTTGTAACTCGAGTTCAAATTTGGGGAGGAAAATTTTGATTTGGGGAAAAAACGTGAAAACTATCTCCGTGAAAAAATTGTCCTAGTCCCAAAAAAGTTTAAGATAAAAAAAATTATATAAAATATATAAAACATACCCTCTCAATACCTACTGGGTTATCTTCTAAAAGGTCGAAACTTTCAATTATTTCGTCAATATTGAGCTTAACTGAACCATTTTTGCTTCGATTTTTAGATGATAGCTTTGCATTTTGCTTAAAGGACCAGTCCAGTGGGAAAAAGTTGCTGCTTTATGTTGATATTCAGAAAGTTCATGAAAAATGGAGCATTTTTTGTTTTTATGGTAAATTTTCGATAAAAGAATTCAAAAAAGTTTGTGTATTACAACGAAAACATGAACACAACTTCAAAAATTTCAAACGCAATTATCTCGAAAACTACAACGATTCAGAACATGCGTAAAAAACAAAAAATGCTCCATTTTTCATGAAATTTCCGAATATCAACAAAAATGGTAACTTTTTTTCCTACTGGACTGGTAAAATTGTTTAAATATTAGGTTGTTCCATAAATTCGTAGCGCTACTCTTTGGAATATATCTCGCCGTTTTCAATGAAAATTTTTTTCAGAATAGGATAAGAAGTTGGCAATAATACGATGATGTAGTTAACTTTTTGCATGGATCAAGTTTTCGTGTCAGTAATTAATTTTTTTCAAATTGGTACCTTTTCACATCTTGTTTTTTGTTTCCGGGGCGTTTTTCGATATGGGGAACACGAATCCGAAGGAATTTTTAATTTTGACCACTGGAAGATACCCATACGTTTGGAGTTCCCAGGGCCACTTTGAAAAAAAAGATTACTGACACGAAAACCTGATGTATGCAAAAAAAAAAGTTAATTGTACCATCGTATTCCTGACAACAAAAAGTAGTGCTACGAATTTGCGGAACAACTTAATATATTAAAAGGTGATTAAAAAAAGAGTTTTGCGATTCTTTGAAAAAATTTCAAGTTTTTTAATTTTCACCAAAATAATTCTTTAGGGGGTTTTTCTATGCGAGGAATCGAATGCGCGCATTGCCGAACCTTAAAAATGCTTCCCTGATTTAGGGAAGAAGCATGTGTATTGAAATGAAAATAGGCTAATTTCAGGGAAGCGTTTTCAAGATCCGGCAATGCGCGCAACCGATTCCTCGCATAGAAAAACCCCCTAGGGTTATTTTGGTGAAAATTAAAAAACTTGAAAATTGTTGAAAAAGTCGCAAAATTCTCATATTTTTTTCGAATCATCCTTACTACGTTATAAAAATAAAAATAATTACCTGAAATTCTATCAATCGATCTTTTACCATGGTATGAATGAAGTGTTTTCGTTTTTAAAAAAATAATGAATCGACGACGAAATCTCACACTAGTTTAATATCTGCTATTATTGCGTATTAAATTGGGAACCCTTTTTTTCTACTATTCGCATTATGACTCATTCTGAATCTTTTTGATTCATAAAAGTACATAGAAGAATTTGAAATTGCTGTTGACAAGGAAGAAAAACTTGTTGTAAAAAAATGTGAAGGTTATTTTGTCCTAATGTCGAGTTTTTGAACCGATGACTAATCGATAAATGTTGAACACTGAATGACTGGATTTTTTCAATCAGCGGTTCAAAAAAAGTTTTTTAGGATTTCTTCAACTTGCGGTTTCAGTTGGAACTGACTCGACCGAAACAATCGAATTGAACAGTTCAAAAATAATTACAAAAATTGTCAAAAAAATCGCGAAATTTTAAAGAACCAGTCCACAAAAACACTATGAAAAAAAGTTATACAAAATGTCCCAAATTTTCGTAACGCTAAAAATTGCTCATAGCTTTTTTTGTTTAAAAATAAAACCATTTTTGATCATTTTGGTTTGAATTTCATCCAGAGACAATTTTTTCGTGTTAATATCCAAACTTTTCACAAAGTGTGCTTTCCAAAGATATTGGGTTGATCAATAATTTCCCGGCTTTTGTGCGTTGCGAAATTGAATCCCCCAGAGGTTTTGCTATGTCAGGAATCGATTGCGCGCACTTCCGAACCTTGAAAATGCTTCACTGACCCTAGGGTTGAGTGTATTGAAGAGAAAATGAAAAAATTCGGATTTTTGTCGAAAAACCGGTGATCTAGAGGTAATTCTTTAGGGGGTTTTTTTATTCTCTTTTGAGGTTTTTCTAGGTCAGGAATCGATTGCGCGCATCGCCGAACCTTGAAAATGCTTCACTGACTCTGATTTAGGGAAGGTGTATTGAAGCGAAAATGAAAAAATTCGGATTTTTGTCGGAAAACTGGTGGTCTTTTTCTAGGCCAGGAATCGATTGCGCGCATTCCCGAAGCGTGTAAACGCTTTTCTGACCCTGATTTTTAGGCATTGTTCACTATGAGTTATGTCAGAGCATCAATGTTGAATTTTATTGCCAACAGTTAGAAAGAATTCAAGAAGCGTTACTAACAAAGCGTCGACATGAAAATCGAGTTCTGTTTTTGCATGACAACGCTACTCCTCACACGGCTCGGATTACAAAGATGAACCTTGAACAGCTAGGTTGGGAAGTTCTTCCACATCTGCCGTATAGAGTTTTGGTTCATTTTCGCTTCAATACACCCACTCCCTTTCTGAATCAGGATCAGGGATGCTCTGACATAACTCATAGTGAACAAGCACGTATTCCCGAAGCATTTTCATGGGAATACGTGCAAACGATTCCTGACCTAGAAAAATCCCCCTGCGGAGTCAATTTCGCAAAAATTCGACGCAGATTTCGATTTTTGAATTCTGTGTATTACAACGAAAACATGAACGCAGTGAAAATTCGTCCCTAAATCAATAAAAGTTGTGTATTGACGCGAAAATTCAAAAAAAATTTTGGGGTTTTTTAAGTAGATAAAAAACGAAAAGATTTTTAAAATTTTTCGCGTCAATACATAAATTTTATTGATTCATGGACGAATTTTTTACTGCGTTCATGTTTTCGTTGTAATATGCAGATCGCCAACTTCAAACGCAATTCTCTCGGCAACACAATAACGATTCAGATTACCTCTATAAGTTTCAATTAAAGAACAGTACTCTATTCAAAAAGTTTGTGTATTACAACGAAAACATCAACAGTTTCAAACGTATTTTAAAAACTACAACGATTCAGAACATGCCATAAAAATAAAAAATGCTTTATTTTTCATGAACTTTCCGAATGTATAATTTTTTCATGATGTTTTTCTGAGTGGACTGGTCCTTTCAAGTTTTACGGTAATGATGCTGTTGGAAAAAAAGATGTTGATGATTTTTTTAACGCCATGTTTTCTCTCCAAAAAAATCATGGGTTTTTCTGCTTTTCTGCTCTATACGGATAGAAGATCAGAAACCAAATTTGAATGTTGCTATGATTAAGCATTATTTTTGTGAGTCAATATAAAATGCTGCTGCCTTATTTGTGTT
>OZJO01000816.1:0-20142 GCA_900406225.1 Acrobeloides nanus | reverse complement strand
CTGATTCAATAAAATTTGAACATTGAAACGAAAAATACATCATTACAAAATTCAAAATTTCAACGTGAAAACAAAGTGAAATTTCAAAGTCATTTTTCTCCAACTTCCTGTGGTCAAAAAATTTAATCTTTTTTTCGTTCTACTCCAAAAACTCTCTACTTTCGAATAAAAAAAACCGCATCTCACAAAACTTCGATTTAACACCTCAACAAACGTGATCTCTGAAAAACCACCCAAAAATGACAAAAAGTCCCAGCGACTCATAGCGACTCTGATTCATAAAAAAATAATGTTGGCATTCTGATTGGCTAATAGTGTTCTTGCAATGCCCAAGTTGATTTAATTCGATATGACGAAATACCCGAAATATAGCGTTTTTTCCGAAATTGGTCATTTTTGAGTATTTTCATAAAAATGCTATCTTTAAGCACCCAATGTTATAAAGAAAAAAACTGCTCGCTAAAAAAGTTTTCTCGAGAGCTATTCTCCATAATAAACACAAAAAACCGCATCGAACAAGCTTTTTATTAGCCAAAGTTAGGCATAGTCTCAAAAAAACCCGGTTTTCAGAAAATGCACTTTATCTCGAAACAGGTACTTCCGGGCATCTACGGCCAAAAATAACGTCGAATTCGTGATCCCCACATGGAAAAACCCCTATACCGTCTTTTTCGCTGCAAAATTCGACAATCACAGATTTTGTGAACTTGGAAACACATGTGAGTGCAAAGTGAGATGCTTGCCATCACTACGGATGACTTTTTTTACTCTTAACGGGAAATACCCTACGGATATATATGTGTATATTGGCCCAAAAAGTAACCCAATTTTTTAGTAGAAGCCTCCATGCACATCGCCGCCAATTCCTCCGAACTGCACTCAAAGAACTTGTCTTACTCATCTCAGACCAACCTGGTCTCCTCGGCCCAAAAATCCTCTTCATCTGGATGGGTCTCTCCTATGCTCGAGATGAAGTTCTCTGGCTTTTACGACACATCGCAATATGGCCTAATATCGTCGGCTCAAAAAAATCGAAAGATGCCAACTCCAACACTATTGGAGACAAGAACCTACATGAGTTGCTGTTTTATATGATTGAGCTGAGAGAGCTGGTTTTGAAGTATGCAAAGGTGATATCGAGATATCATACAGAGTATATTGATGGCTATGATGCAATCGCACTAGATGAGATGATGTCGAATTTGAAGAATTTGCAAAAAGATGATTACGAGTTGATCTCGAGTTGTATTGAAACGGCTGCGAAGATTAAGAGTAAGGGGTTGAACGTTTCTCACGTTTCCCTAACAAAAAAATTTAGGTGAAAGCACTAACCTTGTCGCTATGCGCCTTGATTGGTTTCGCTTTCAAGCCCATGTTAGTGCGGCACATTCCCCGTTCCAACTCAGCGCTTACCGAGAACTATCCATTATGATGAACACTATGGTCTTCCATTCAAAAATGGTAGATCTTATTCCAGAAATGGTCAAAGAAACTTCGGATTTGAGTATTTATTGGTAAGTCAAAGTTTGGGATATATAAGGTGAATAAGATTTTTAGTTTTTATAAGGAACAGTTCGATGAGCACTTGAAGCAATGTCTTAGTCTAGCTATACAATCAAGATATTCGATCTCTTATGCATTTATCTCGGCACAATTTGTGAACTCTCTACATGATATGTGTCCCGAAGAAAGGGATCATATTATTGAAAGAGGTAATATTATTTCTTCACTCGACCGAATTTAGTCTAAGCTTATACTAAGACTAAGCATAAGCCTAAGCCTATGACTAAGCCTAAGCTTAAGCCTAAGCTTAAGCCTAAGCTTAAGCCTAAGCTTAAACCTAAGCCTAAGCATAAGCCTAAGCCCTACCCTACCCTACCCTACCCTGCCCTGCCTTACTTTACTCTATCTTATCCTGCCTATAATACTCTTTCATTTTAGGCCTAATCTGCTGCAATATGGTCTTGGAAGAACTAGTCCGCCGCACTGCCACCGTCCTATCCCAACTCACTCATGAAGAACTCCTCTTAGTCCAAAAACTCTCCCCCGAAGCCTGTGGCCAACTTATCGCTATCGCTTATGCTAATCAAAATGCCACTTTAACCAAAAACCAGCAACCCCTCGATCTCAAAATGCCCGGCTACGAGAGTATCCGCACCAATAGAGAAGAGATGACAGACATGGACAAATATCAAATGTATTTAACAGAATTGTGTGCAGCTGCGGGTTTTACCAAGGAGATTGTGGTATCGGATCATATTTTCGCGCCAAGAGAGTATTTGACGCAGCATTTGGAGAGGCACATTATGAATATGACAATGAATTTTTTGAAGCCGAATGAATTTGAGACGCCAAAAAGGCCATCGGAAATGTTGACGTTGTTGTCGGCTCAGTTGAGTGTGTTACAAACGGTGAATTCAGTCAGTAAGATCATTTTAATATAGTCTAGACCGATATAGACACCCTAGCCCCAGCTTTAGCTCTATCCCTAGTCCTATCCCCAGTTATAGCTCCACGGCCGAGTAAACGGAAATCCTCATAAACTCTATAAAAACAAAATTTCAACCTAGAGGGATCGAACCCTCTTCATTCATGATAAATTTTCTGCCACTTGCTCCTGCACCATATGTGATCAATTTTTTCATCATGAAGGAAATATACGTATGTTATTTTAGTGAATTTTGACCTAACCCGATTTTTCAACGATATGATGCTTCAGCAATCTCAAGGCCTTGACTGCCACGGCAAAGAAACCCTCGCCTCTACCTACACTAGATGGTATCTGGAAGTTCTCCTCCGTCGTGCTAGTGCCCACCATATAGTTTATTCAGACCATCTCAAAGCCTTTATCGGTTTAAACGAGTCTACAAGCTTACCATTTGCTCCAGAAAGATATACAGATACCCATGGTGAGTGGATATGACTTAAAATTTAAAAAATGCCATTTAGAATTGAGATCTCTGACGCAGTTAATCGGACCATATGGGATCAAATTTATGGCTGAGAGGCTAACCTGGCATATTGCTAGTCAAATAACCGAGTTGAATAAGCTTGTGAAAGAGCATAGAGAGATTTTACATTTAGCCAGGATTAATTTTGATAAGTAAGGACCTGTTCGAACATTGTTGCAAGAATGAAGTCTGAGTGTTATTAGAGATGGGATAAGAGAAAGTAGGGTAGGTTAGGCTTAGGCTAAGGCATAGGCTTAGACTAAGAATTAGGTTAAAGATTAGGCTAAGGCTTAGGCTAAAGCTTAGGCTAAGGATAGGCTAAGGATTAGGCTTAGGCTGATCTGATATTTAAGTTAAGCTTAGACTCAGGCTTATGTTTATGCATAGTCTTATCTCGGATTTTAGACCTGATAAAATGCGTGAAATAACCAATCAACTAAGCACTTATGATCCCAAAGAGAAACGTTCAGGAAGTTCAGATAAATCTTCAATAGCCGGATCACCTATAGATTCTGTTATCCAACGTATTACAATAATTGGAGAAATTGTGGCCTTTAGAAATTTGCTATTTGATGCGTTAAAAGATGTCATTGAAATGAGACTTCCATTTTTGATGAAATCATTAAAGGGAGTAGTTGATATTTCGAATGAGCTGCAAAAGATCGTAAGAGTTTTATAATTTTTTGAAAGTTTTGATAGAATACTGGTCCTTCTCTCTCTCTAGTTCAAGATATTCTCTTTTGAACATTTAGAACATAAGCGAAATGAGTACTGCAACGGGTATTCAAACAGATGTAGACCTTGCCTTGGTGAATGCCATCCAAGCACAGGCCCAAAACAATCGACTAACTGATCCAGAAGAGCACTATGTGACTTCTTGTCTCTTGATGGTTTTTGTTGCAATTTCTCTACCAAAATTGGCTACCATGAAACAGTCATTTTTCAAAGCTACTTATATAGGTATTTATTGAAATATTAGATGTTGGAGAGGATGGTTGGCGTGAGTCCCAGAAACAAGGCATTTTGTTACTAGAAAAGATGAAAATTTTACACATAAAGGGGGACCTTTATGTGTAGGAATTTTTTAAAATTTTGACCCACTAGGGAAGGGGACACCTGCCCCTTTTGTCTACGCTACTGGGGGGGGGGGGGGGTGAGTAAAGTAAGCGTGCCAACTCGAGTTACTCATTTTTGTTAAAAAATTTTTAGCTGCTCCAAACAACTGTCATACCATCCCCCTCGCTATCACTACAATTGGTGGTGCTTTGTTCTTCCTTCATGGAAGAAATGACATCCCAGAAAGAATGCGAGAATTTTTAGCGGTAATCTTCTTTTTCCACGTTTTTCCTATTTTTCAAAATTTTTTAGCTCGCTTCAAGTGTCCTTCTTCAACTAGCCGGAACTCCAGAAAAAGAGAAAATGCCAAATCGACAATCTGTATATATCCTTCTTGATCAATTTGTTACAAATTGTCCCTGGTTAAACTATAGTTTAATGGAATCATGTTTTCCTTATTCGTTGATCAGATCTGCCTATGCGAATTGTTATCGACAAGATGATCGGACTATTTAATTTGATACTAGTGTACTTTAGGAATCCCAGCTTAAAATTTCTATTTTTCACCAAAAACATCATTGTTTCACCAAAAATTGTCATTTTATGAACATTTTCAGCTTAAAAATTGCCTGGAATCGTTGTCATTTGGTTCTTCTTAGACTCTTCTTCATCTTCTCCAACCATGCTTTCGTTTTCGTCATGTATACTTTCGATACTCGTTGTCCTCTGGTTCTTCTTGGACTTCTGGTTCTTCTTCGTCTTCTAGCTCTACTTCATCTTCTGACTCTTCTTCATCTTCTCCAAACATACTTTCGTCTTCGTCATGTATGCTTTCGATACCATCATCTATTTCTTCTTCTTCTTCATATTCAAGTGCGCCGAAGTCTTTTTCTCAATTTCAACTTCCACTAAAGTGGTTCCCACTTTAAGATGGAAACCTTCAAAATGTCAATTTTTGGTGAAAATATGATTTTTGGGGAAAATTTGAAAAATTTCGGTGGATTACCTAAATCATGCTCGTACATTTAATTTTATGCATTTAACGCAGTTCATATGGATGTGTACCGATTGATTGTTGTATTAGTAATGCACAAGTTATACAAAAGTGACAATCATGGTCACCGAAGAAAAATATGCGAATTTGGATCGTGAACATAAATTGATCATAGTTCACGATCAAAATTCGCATGTTTTTCGCCGGTGACCATGGTGAAAAATTTGTCTCTTTTGTCACAATGAGCAAAATATTATCGTGATCAAAATTCGCATAATTCTGGCCAGTGACAAGGATTTTTGTAACTTATGCATCCTTAATTTGTATAATAAATTTTCAATCATTTCTGCTTAAATAACTTTATTAGAATTTCGATTTTTAGTATATTTACAGTTACCACCGAATAAAATAAGAGGACTTTCACTGGTAACGCCAACTAGCCGGTATCACTACGCTTAATTTTTGTTCAATCGAAAAAAGATAACACATAACAAAAATAAAAAACATGCCTTACTTTTTAGGCATAAAAAATAGCGTAATCGATGAATCTTTGAATTTTTGTTTGAATTTTGTGTTTCTCAAAAATAAGGCATGACATGAAAAGGAATGATTAAATAATATAAAATTTGAAAGACTCGGATTCTGGTAATGTCTTAAATAGAAAAATTAAATTAGAAAAAATGAAATAAAGAAGAAGCTACAAATGACTAATAAGGAAAATTTTGATTTAAAGGTCCTTTTTTCTGGCAAAAAAGATCATAAGGGTACCCCAGTGGAGTAGGCAAGGAGGACAGCTGAGGGTAAAATGAAATTTTATCCTCTTGGGAGGACCATGTTTGTTTTTTCGATTTTGAAAATTTTTGAAAAAATGTCATTTTGTCAAGTTTTGCCCAAAAATGCTAGTCTTGCACTAAAATGAGATTTATTGATCAAATGCTTTTTTTTTATACAAAAAAGTCCCTGTCCTCTTCGATCCTTCTCCCTTGGGGGAGGGGATGGTGTGAGGCCTTACCGAAATCTTATGGAAATGGGGTGTGAAAGATCTGATAGAAATTTCTAAGTTCTTTATCCCAATTATGAGAGCTGGTCTAGATTTTGGCCCACAATTCCCCTATAGGACCTTTAAAATCCGAGTTTTCTAGACAAAATAAAATTTCCCAGAAGAAGAAAAAAAATAGATTAGATATATAAATCACCGTTGTAAAATATGCGCTAAAGATTGCGCGCCCGGCAGAGAATCACTCCCGACTGCATTATCAAAAATATTCATAACATCCATATTTAAAATATAGGGCATAACAGCCTCGATAGAGAGTCCACCAATGAGGCTACTGAAGAAAAGTTCAACTAACACTGATTGTCTGAACCACCGGAGACAGGGTAGTAACTATAAAAATTTTTTGAATTACTAAAAAAAAATTAAAACTTGAATAAATTTTTGATTTTTTTTTAATTTTTACAAATTCAAAAATTGTTAAAGGACTAGTCCACTCGAAACAACACTATGAAAAAATTATACTTTCGGAGAGTTCATGAAAAATGGACCATGTTTTGTTTTTCGGCATGTTCTGAATCGTTGTAATTTTTAAGATAATTGCGTTACGATTTTTGAAAATCGGTGTATTACAACGAAAACATGAACGTAGTGAACACAATAAACAAATAACGAGACGATGAAGGGAATTACAAGCACAATTTTCGTCTTGTTCTTATCATCCCGTTCATGTGTTGTTTGAACGATCGTTCCATCTCGTTCTTGTCTATGCCGAAAATTCATCCCTGAATCAATAAAAGTTATGTATTGACGCGAAAATTTAAAAATTTTCGTTTTTTAATCGACTTACAAAAACTGTGAAACAAAACACATAACTTTGATTGATTCAGGAACGCATTTTCACTGCGTTCATGTTTTCGTTGTAATACACAGATTTCAAACATCACCAACTTCAAACACGATTATCTCGACAACGATTCAGAGATTTGCTGTAAAAATAAAAAAATTCTCCATTTTTCATGAACTTTTTCATGGTGTTTTTCCGAGTGGACTGGTCCTTTAAAATTTTTGAAATTTCTCAAATTTTTCAAATAGTTGATTTTTTTAATGCAAACTTCTTCCATCTTTCAACTTTTTTCTGTCGCTGAATCTATCTATACCTGAAGTATTTGTGAGTATCTTTCCAGTGCAGCTGCTGTAGCCGAAGCCCCATGAGCGCCATTGACCGACGTCGAGGATCCGTCATTTTCCGAGATCGAGTCTTCCAACAAGCTTTGCGACGTTGACAAAATATGCTCATACAGTTCCAGACACGCTTGTTTATTAATCTGCCTTATATACCTGGGTGGTGTTGTCGTTGGCAAATCTAATTTTTTTGTTGAATTTTTGAAGAAAAAATCAAAATTGTATACCACAAGCAGTAAAAGCAATGATTTTTAAATATGCAAATTCCATGTCGGTTAATTTGATATTATGGACTCGTCTAATGAAAGTGACTATATAGGAAATTTCTTGATGGATCTCTTTGTATTTTTCGCTATCGAGGCCTGAAAGATTAGACTATACGGGTGAAAAAATTTGGTACTAATTTGATCTGAGGCCTCGCCCCCAAAATTTTAATTTTTAAAAAACCAAAAATCACGTTTTTTCACATAATTCTTCATTTTCTGAGGGTTTTCAGCTTAAAATCGCCAATTTTTAAGTTAAAATCTTCAGAAAATGATAATTTTTCGAGAAAAAATGAACATTTTTGTTGTCTAGACCCCATATCATACTAGTCCCAAAACTTTTTTTGATCCCATACCTATCTTCGTGCACGAGCTTAGCTGATTGCTCATCGCATTTAGCATAGTTGTGAGGTTTATACCGGGAGCTGATTGGATGAGGCCTAGGAGAAAGACATCACACCATTTTGCTTTCATGGTGCTTTCGAGGACTGGTTGTCTAAAAAATTTAGTTCTCATGAAAATAAAAAAAATATATTTTAGTCAAAATTTTGATTTTTTTGAAAAAATACGTTTTTTAGTCAAAATTTTGAATTTTGTAATCATTTATCAATCGTTTCAATAAACAACTTTCTATCGTCAATCAAGCAACTTTTGCCTGAAAATCAATAAAAATCCGTTTTTGAAACGATTAGTCAACCATTACCAAATTCAAAATACTCCAAAAAAGACATTTTTGTCTAACGAATTTCATACTTTTTCGACAGCACATTAACATTCTTAATCCAGTGAACTGAAAGAAACAGTAATCTTGATGCTGTCTCACACAAAAATTGTATGTCCAGATCTTTTGGCATAGGTTGGGGGATAGGCAAGACGAATTCGGCACAACTCGAGCTAAAGATGGGTCCAACCGCTGAAAGATCTTCTGAAGTTGAAGAGCTCTCTCCAGAAGACGTAGGGGATTCGGAATTCGTTATCGCTGTTATTGACATATCTAACCCGGATTCGTCGTCGCCAACGGATTCCTAAAAAATCGATTTTTTAAACAAAATTACGCGGTCGCCTTAATCCGATGAGGGGGTGGTCCTTTCCCATTCTCCCGCATTGAGAGAAGGGCCTGCGGACTACCTCCTTCCCTACGCCACTGCCTCTCCCATTTTTCGGGAATGTTTTTTACCCATGTATGTAATTACGCATACCCTTTTGATAGTTCCTGAAACAGAATTAGTACTAGAGGGTCTTGGGGCGGATAATGGACTTCCAGAACTAGAAGAATCTAGCATATTCGAACTTTCCTTGTCGTGCTAAAAAGTTTGAAAATTTTTGAAAAAGTTTTAAAAAATTAGGTACCTCATGAGTATCATCTTTCCTCAAAATTGTTAAAAGTCCTTCTGGGCAAGCTTCTGATTTTATTGTACTCGGCTAAAAAATTTTTTATTGATTTTTAAAATTTTAACTCCCAGAGCTAAATCTTTTTAATTTTTTCAAATTTTAAATTTTTTTTTAAATCTCACCGATGGGTGCAAAAAATGTGAAACACTCGGCGCACAAGGTTTAAAATCCATGGAACACCTAGCACTAATTTTCGGATGCGTCAGACTACTTTGCGACTGTGACCTCACCAATGAAGCATTCATCGGCTTCCTCTCCGCTTGAACGGCTAAAATTTGAAAATGTTTAGACATCAAAACGAAAAATTGCATTTCTGACATTCACTTTTCATTCCCATCGCTAGACACTTCTTCAGCCTGCAAAATTGGCACCGGTTTCTGTGGAACTTGGTGACGGGACAGTCTTTCGAGCCGCGACATACGTATCCAATCTGAAACATCTAGAAATTTAAGAAGTTAGTAAACACGGAAAATATACTTGTTTTCGAATGCTTCGTTTGAAAAAGCCTTTGCAGCCTTCACAGCTGACCGCGCCTAAATTTGGGAGTCTACATTATGTTATAGATAGGGTTAGGGAGGGGGAAATTATGGGCAATACTTCCCCTCCACATCGCTTCAACGTTCCCATAAAATCCATCTTCCCCCCAACTCCACAATGGGGTGGAGGGGGGCGAAGATGGACAAAGGAGAGGAGTCTACCCCCTGGGGCACTGAAAATTCAATTTTTTTTTAATTTACCATAATGTCGCCCTGAAGCCTTATCGCCGCATACAACACATAGTTCAATACACATATCTCTCGGGCCTAAGGATGCCATATTGGACGAATCTGTTGAGGTGCTACGAGCCAGATTGTGGAGGGCTGACCTGTCAAGGCTTTGGTTTAGAGAATATTGTGGCATAAACTGAAAAAGAAAGGTCATTTCCAAGGCTTGTCTTTCTTTGTTTAAAGAAAATGTTACAAAAAATGATTCATCGCATTTTTGGGAGAGAATTTTTGAAAATTGAAGAAAACCAGAGTTTTACTTGAGGTGTTAGAAAATGACAAAAAATGATACAGCTTAAAAAGTTGAATGTGAATTTTCTGTGAGATAAACATAAAAAAGTTTCTTAAAATATTCATAATTAGTAAAACATCAAAAAAGAGATTTCAAAAAGCCCCGGAAGCATAGCTTAGTGGATTGCATTGCAGACTTCGAGTTTGAACACCCAGGTTCAATCCTCTCGAACAAAAATTAATTTTTGTCGAAAAAAATTTTTTATTCATTTTTTAAAAAGTGAATCATTTTTTGATTAGATAAAAATTATCTATTTATGAAGGTCATCCGGAAATTTTTTAGTATAATTTCCGGATGACCTCATCGAGTGCTCAGTTTTAATGGAGGAGTAACATTTAGGGACTAATCTCGGTCGAAAATTTTTTTGCCAAAACAATCTATATAGGCCTAAAATCATGCGAAAAATCGATTGCGCGCAAACCCGAAGCGTGAAAATGCTTCCTTGACCCTGATTCAGGAAAATAGATGTATGTATTGAAGCGAAAATCGAAAAATTTTCAAATTTTCCCTCAAAATTATATTTTCGAGGGTAATTTCATGCGGGGAATCGATTGTGCGCATTCTAAAGCTTAAAAACGCTTCCCTGATCCTGATTCAGGAAAATAAGAGTGTGTATTGAAGCGAAAATTCAATATCTATTAATTTACCCTGAATCAGGGTCAAGGAAGCGTTTTCAAGCTTCGAGAATGCGCGCAAACGATTCCCCGCATGAAATTACCACCAAAACTATAATTTTGAGGGAGAAATTTGAAAATTTTTCGATTTTCGCTTCAATACACACATCTATTTCCCTGAATCAGGGTCAAGGAAGCATTTTCAGGTAATTCAAAATTTGCATATTTTTTTAAAATAAGTCGAAAAAATATACTCTATTTTTTTCAAAACATAAGTAGCATAAAAAATTTCTAATAAAAAATAAATCTTCAAAAAAGTGCAATTTTCTTGCAAAACATTGCCGCAAGAAACATGATTAAACTTTCACACTCGCGTAAGTTCGTCCAATAGTTCAAATCTACTTATGGAAATGAAAGGACCGTAAAAACATAAGTTTCCACTAATAACTAAGAAAACACCACCGCCACCACATCGACCTTCTGGCTGGCCGGAGCAAGACCACTAACGCATATAGTAGTTAGTAGTCCCCGGCGAGCCAGGAGAAGAAGGTCGTGGGAAATCATTTTATACATATATGCACCAAACTCGAGGTTGCAAAAAAGGTCGTCTCGTACGTACACACACACAATCACAAACATTACAACCCCCTAAAGTAAGCGCATGGTGTTTATTTGTTGGTAGTTTTTGGAATACCGAGACAACCAGCTGGCGGTTTGGTTGTTTAGGACAAGGTTCGAGCGGTTTTTGACCCTAAAGAGGTTTATCGACGAGTATTGAGAACCTCTTAAGAATAAATGACGGCTGCCAGGAAGGTCAAGTAAGCGAAAATGATAGAAGAAAAAGTTTTTTTTCATATTTTAAAAAACGTTTTGGCCATAGTGATTTTGACTATGATCAATGTTGGACATAGCGATTTTGACTATGATCGATTTGAACATAGTGATTTTGACTATGATCGATTTCGACCATAGTTATTTTGACTATGATCAATTTGACGTGATCGACGAAGTGACATGGTTGACCAACTGACGTTTCGACCAAGTGTCGCAGTCGACAAAGTGACGGTACACGCATGTTTCCATTCTACAGGGTGATTAAAAATGAAATTTTGCGATTTTTTCAAAAAATTTCAAGCTTTTTAATTTTTACTAAAATAGCTCTGATTTTTTCTATGCGAAGAATCGATTGCGCGCATTACTGAATCTTGCAAACACTTTCCTGACCCTGATTCAAGGAAAAGGCATGTGTATTGAAGCGAAAATAACTAATTCATGTTCCGAGAAGCATTTTCAAGGTTCGAATTTTACTTTTAAAACTGTTTAAATAGAAAAAATTCACGGACAAATCATAAAATTCTAAGAAAGGACAACAATATTTATAACTTCTCATTAAAAGCAGAACAGCACTAGGTTGATATAAAAAGGTCAAATTTAGTAGAAACAAACGCCAACACCGCGAAAACGCGCCAGCCGGGCTCTCTCATCATCTCCTTTTCATTCATCATTGGTGAGGGGGCCGAGGCCATCGCGCCAGCCACGACTCTTGACCTCTCCTAGGTTCACCTAATGTCTCTTTCGATCCTCTTACGGATAAGTGTCGGCTGCCTGGAAGGTCATAGTTGAAAGGGCGGCATGTGCGCGGCGACTTAATAAGAACAACGGCAACGCCGGCCAGCCCACTCTACTACATGTACACGTTGCAACCATTTTAACCTGACCTTTGAAATGAGAGAAATAATGCCATGGGCTCTCTTCTTCTCGGAGTCCTCCTCCGTAGCCGCTCGTGTCCCCACAAAAGGTCATGCGGTGGAATAAAAAAAATATGAAGAAGGCGCAAGACAAGGCCATTGAAAAACGGCATATAAACCTTTTGGAAAATAACCCCAGGATATGTGTGGTTGAGGGGGTAAAGGTCTCTTCATATGTCGCCAGCCGGATGGCAATTGACTGATGAATGAAAAATGAACACGAGCAATGATGAAAAGAAGACGAAGAAGATGGGGTCATACGTTGCGCTATATTTGTTTTCAAAGAGCCAAATATAAGCGACTAAGATTAGAAAAAGGAAGGCTAAAAATAGAAACTACCAACAGAGAAATTTTTGCAACAAAAAAAATCGAAATTTTTACTTGTAAATGTTGCATAAAATTTGGTAGTTGCAATCCAGGCGGTCGAATTCCATTTAGGAAATTTTTCAACTGATGTCGTTGGGCCAATATGTCGTTGGCTGCAGCCGCCTAAATTTAAAAAAATTAGTGCGAAATAAACAGATCATAAGACGGAGTGATGGTAATGATTTTTTCTTCAAAATTTGTTGAAGAATTGAAGAACGAGACTTAAAAATATGACCCTTAATAAAAGATAAACATGTTTATAAGGTCATTTTTAAGGATGGGGGAGGAAGTAGTATGATTTTATTTAATGGTTGTTTTTTGTTTTGATGAATTGCGATTTTCTGGGAGTAAATATAGAAAAAATTTTCTTAAAATATTCACAATTCGTAATCGTGATTCAAACTAGGAAAATTAATCGTTTAAAAAATAAAACATTAAACGCGCTATGTGTGTCTGTCTGTTTGTGCTATCTCCATCACCTTAAAGGACCAGTACAGTAATTTACAACTATATGAAAAAATGATATATTCGGAAAGATCATGAAAAATGGAGCATTTTTTGTTTTACAACATGTTCTGAATCGTTGTAGTTTTCGAGATAATTGCGTTTGAATTTGTTACAAGCTCTTCGTTGTAATACACAAACTTTTTTGAATTGTGTATTACAACGAAGAGCTTGTAACAAATTCAAACGCAATTATCTTGAAAACTACAACGATTCAAAACATGCCGTAAAAACAAAAAATGCTCCATTTTTCATAATCTTTTCGAATATATCATTTTTTCATATGATTGTAACTTTTTTGACTGGTCCTTTAAGTCCAATTCCGTCGCAGCCTATACCAATTGATAGGGCTCGGTGAGAGAAGAAAAATAACGCCAAGATCATGGGAGTACCCTTCAAGAATAATTTTTCATGTTTTTACGATTTTCCAAAAATTCTCACTTGCAACATATTAATCATCGGATTCGACGAGTTCAACAAATTCAACTGTGCAGCAATCAACGGCGATGGATTGAACTGCGCCTGCGCCGGTGACATCCCACCCACATCGGATGGAAATGCGGGTGGGCCAGCGCGCGGCGTTAGAACTCCCGCCGGCAACTGCTCCATTGTTGTTGGTCCTGTTGTAGATTGTCCGGCTCCGGTTGGTGCGAACGCCGATTGCCGGACCTCGGCATTATCGCGCGAGACCGGCGGGCGAAACGCGGTGTTCGGCTTCGCGCTTAGGGTGGAATCAATAGCGGAAGTATTTTCGGCCAAATCAGCAACTGATTGGAGAATTTGAAGATTAAAAAATGGTGAGTGCCGGTTATAGTGTGATGGTTATATCTTGCCGGTTGGTTGGGTGGTTATCCTGAAAATGATGAGAATGAGTTTTTCGGAATTTTGAAATTTTTGAAAAAATAATCATACTTCCCTTATAAAATCCAAAACTATGAATTTTGCCGGCAGTAGAAAAATGAGATCTTTGAGGAATAAGGAAAAATTTGAAAAGTGTTGAACTCGCTCTCTTCCGTTTGGGTTTTACCTAAAAAATAAAATAAAAAATTTTTTATTTGTATGTGTTTCCGGCAGAACTGAGAATCCGGATTTCAGAGATGCCTAGGCAGAACTGAGATTCTGAGCTCTGCCTAGGCATTTAGGCTTAGGCCTAAGCCTAGGTTTAGGCTTAGGCTTAGACCTAGGCTTAGGCTTAAGCCTAGGTCTAAGCCTAGGCTTAGGCCTAACCTTAGGCTTAGATTGAGGCTTAGACCTAAGCTTAAGCCTAAGCCTAAGCCTAAATGTCTAAACAGAGCTGAGAATCTCAGTTCTGCCTATGCATCTCTGAAATCCCAAATTCTCAGTTCTGCCGGTAACATATGTAACAAATATGTAACCACGTGAAAAAATCTCAGAAAGGCAAAAATTTAAAACAAGCTGCCATTTCACGATGTGATTAATGTTTATAAATTCAAAGGTTATGCTTCTCAAACTGCACGAATAATTNAAAGGCAAAAATTCAAAACAAGCTGCCATTTCACGATGTGATTAATGTTTATAAATTCAAAGGTTATGCTTCTCAAACTGCACGAATAATTATAGCACAAAAATTCTTGAGAAAAAAATGGCCATAAAATATCGGCACGTCGAAAAATTCCTCAAATGAAGTCAAGTTTGAGCTCATGCCCTAACAACTCTACCGTATACCCAACAAACTTCGACTTTAGACCAACCCCTAATTTTTGCCACCAAAAGACCTCCTTTTGAGCATTATTGGCAGACCTTTGTCTCCACTTTTTGCTCACCAATCAACTTTTAACCAAGTAATGCAATTTTTGGTGCCGTGAAATTTTGGTTCATTTGGATGGAAATTTGGAAATTTTATTAAAATTGGAAGAATTGTTCGAGAGAAAATTTTGGCACAGAAAAGGACAAAGAAATTCAAGGAAATAGCTTAAAATTGTGATTCACTAATTTTGGGAAATTTCGAACCCACGCCTATAATAGTCATGTCTAGCGTCCTAGCCATTAGACCACATAGGCAGCACCACACCATCTAGTTACACCACTGGCATACCCCCCCCCCCCAATTTTACTACAAGCCTTTGTATCCATTTAAAAATCAAAACTCCAGACAATTTTTGTAAAAACATCCCGAATTGAAAATGGACAGTCGGACACTGTCCATGCGACGTATTTTTTCATACATGGACTTATGACTGCCACACCTTTTGCTTTTACTATTGCTTTTCTTTTCTCCCATCAAAAACGTATATTTGCTTTTGTAAAAGATTCTTTCAGGACCCATCACACGTAAGCCTTTCAAAAACGGCGAGACTGTCTCCAGCGACAGCGTTTTCATGCCTTTTTCCACTTTCATCGTTTTTGCGTTTTCTCGGTTGCCCACTAGAAGAAAATCGTCTGGACAAAGCTGACCACAATCATCACATCCATACGAGACTTTATGAGACCAGGACGAGGACGGTTTGTCCATTCAACAGCAAACAAACACAAGCATCTCCAAAAATTTCCCCATTCAAGCACAACAGAGAAAAGAAGAAGAGAATCATCATTTTAGTCTTTCTTTTTCTTCTCCATGACTCTTCGGACAAACAAAAATGGATAGAAAATGATAGGAGGAAAATAACGAAACGACGTCTGCCAATGCATTATTATTCGGGAATATAATATTTTTGCATACATTGAAAAGGAATCTAGCAAAAACCTGGAACTAGGAGGACTGCTTGTATGTCAAAAGAAAGTCAAATAGAAGAAAAACATACGAACGGCCATAAAATTTGATGCAACATGTTTTAAGATCATAAAAATAATAGAATAAACGTACAACATAAGGGGGAAAATTTCTTGAAGGTCTTAAAATATTTGGGGATGGTGTCCCCAGTGGCTTCACCAAGGGGGCATAATCTTTTTTCTACCTATATTTTGGTAGAAAAAAGATTTTTTCATGTAATTTTTTGCAAAATGATGAGAAACCGCGGGGTTTTGAAAAATTCGTTAAAAATAGAAAAATTGTCAAAAATCGAAAAATTCATCAAAAATTGAATTTGTCAAAATTTCAAAATTAAATTTTTCGTTCTTATAAATTAAGAAAATCGAAAAATTCAACAAAAATTGGAAAATTCGTCAACAATTGAAAAATTTGTCAAAAATCAAAAAATTGATCAAAAATTGAATTCGTCAAATTTGAAACATTCATCAAAAATTGGAAAATTCGTCAAAAATAGGAAAATTCCTCAAAAATCGAAAATTCGTCAAAAATCGAAAAATTGTTCAAATATTGAATTCGTCAAAAATCGAAAAATTCAACAAAAATTGGAAAATTCGTCAAAATTTATCAAAAATTGAATTTTTCAAAATTTGAAAAATTCGTCACAATTTAAAAAATTTGTTAAAAATTGAAAAATTCCTCAAAAATCAAAAATGGAAAAATTCATCAATAATCGAAAAAGTCCTGAAAATTTGAAAAATTTGTTAAAAATTAACAAATTTGTCAAAAATCGAAAAATTCATCAAAAATTGAAAAATTTGTCAAAAATTGACAAATTCATCAAAAATCGAAAAATTCCTGAAAATTTGAAAAATTTGTTAAAAATTGAAAAAAATCGAAACAAGTTCGTTAAAAATTGAAAATTTTTTCAAATTTTAACGAACTTTTTTCGTTACAGGAAGAATTGACTCGTTTCTGATAAAAATGGACTCATTTCTGATAGCTTTTTGCTATAAAAAAATCAGCTAAATTGTTTAAAAAATAGTTTTGAAATTTTTTTGTCGTTTTTTGCCAAGTTTTCAAATTTTTAGTGAATCCAAAAATGGAGTAAAATGAATTTTTGGGCAAAGAATCGCATTTTTTACGATTTTAGGTTTTGGTTAGTTATAGGTTTGGTTAGTTATAACAATTGATATGCGCGTAGCAAAAAATTTATAATGTTTGACCTCTACAAACAATTAAAAATATCAGCAAAATGTCCAAAAATCATGAACACGTTTTATGTTTTCATGAGCACGTTCAATATATTATCCACATATTTTTGTCAATAAACAATTATATATTAACATACAGTGATATCCATCAACTTGTTGAGTCTAACGAATAAATCACAGGGGTTATTTTTGAAAGATTAAATTGAATTTTATCAAAATTTTGCATTTTACAAATTTTATGAAAACAAACACTTTGACATAAACATAACATAGCTCTACACCACAAAAATAGGACAATTTCTAAAAATAGAGCTGTTATGTTTGTGTTTAGGGTAATAATTTGGACTCATATAACCTTTGCTTATGTATCAAGGAAAGGTGTATGTTTATTGTAAAGTACGTTCCACTTTAACCCAACAACACTACCCTATGTTTGGACATTTTGTGTTACTCATGTGCACAAAGTTGATCACTTTACAAAACGTTCAAATATGGGATTTCTTGTGTTACCCCACATCCAACTTGAGGAGGCAGGGGAGACGGATATAATTACCAAAAATTTGTGAAAATCCACTTTTCAGTAGATGATGAAAATTTGCATAAGACAACGAAATTCGAAAACATCTAGGATCGTAGGAAAAAACGAACCACACTGACAGATAAGAACCGATATTTGCACAAATATCCTATGACAATCCAGGAAAAATAAAAGAAAGTAGACAAAGGGCTATAAGGAGAAGAATAAGAAGACTCCAACACCTGTAACATATAACGTTGGCTGCCACGTAACAAACAAGGATGGTAGGATGGAAGGAGAAGAAGAAGAAGGAGAATCCACAAACGTTTTCGGACAAACAATTTAAGGAATTGTTATTCTCAGAAAAAATAAAAATTTGTTTATGACGTTTCAGGACTACAAATTTACTTATGTAGGGAGCAAAATTGTAAAAATGTGTGTACAAATTTTTTTTAAAGCTAAGTTCTCTCTCACTTGGGGAGCAATTTGTAAAAGTACGACTGCGCCGAACGGGGCTCCGAACACGCCAAATGGGTCCCAATTAGGCTTAGGCCTATGCCTAAGCCTAGGCTTAGGCTTAAGGCTTAGGTTTTAGGCTTAGGCCTAATTGAAACCCGTTTGGCGTGTTCGGCGCCCCGTTTGGTGCCCCGTTCGGCGTGTTCGGCGCAGTCATACTCTTACAAATTGCCACTTGAGGGGGGGGGGGGGGGGGGGGGGGGTAAGAGTATACCCTCTCTTTCTCTCACTGAAGGGTTATTCTCAACTCCTTTCATGTCGAATCCAACTAAATATAAAAAATATTCGATTTTTGGTCAAATTCGATTTTTTGCCCAAAATTTCGATTTTGATAAAAAAATTATTTTTTGGGTCAAATTTCATTTTTTAGCCAAAATTAGATTTTTTAGGAAAAAAATCAATTTTTTGGACAAACTTCAATTTTTACCCAAAATTTCAATTTTTAAGGTCAAATTTCGATTTTTGATCAAAATTCGATTTTTGGACAAAATTCGATTTTTTACATAAATTTCAATTTTGGCCAAAAGTTCGATTTTTTTGGCAATATTCAATTTTTTTTAATACCAAAATTCCTTTCCCCCAACACCCCCAAAATTTTCTCTCATCTTCTTTTTCTAAACCTATTTATGTTAGGATCTATTTTTGGTCTTAGAGCCTAGACCAGCTATTCATAGCCTAAAAATAACCTCCATCAATAGATTAACACTATACAAAAATAGCATTACTATTGAAACTTTATCAAAAGAGAACCACTGGCCGAAAAACGTGGACAAACATGAACACGCGATTCCTCATTTGCATAGCTTAGTTTCCATTTGCAAATGACCGATCGAACAAGGCACATGAATGAAGTCAAATCGGTTATACAAAATTTTCAACAACAAAAAAATCTTATTGATCTTTAGTTTTTTCTCAAAATGACCAATAAAGGCATAAAGGTACAAGTACATAACAGTATACAAAACAAGCAAAAATAAGAAAAAATTCGTTGGCTAAAAATAGAAAATGTTAATGGTCATCCTTATCGGTTCGAAAATGGTAAATGAGTGTGAATCAGAATGCAAAAATTCAAATCAACATGTGTATATTACTTTTTTTCACACAAAAATTCAAAAAAGGTGTATTCGACGGGACTGGCGAAACTTTCCTCGAGTGAAACTGCGCATACGCTCATCATAGTGAGCATGCTCCACGAGAATCAAGATCCGTAAGCGGTGCCGACTTGTTCGTGAAAGAAGTTTCGAGAATGCTGTATATACGTATGTGAGTAAAAAGATATAGAGCGCGCGTCCATGGGATGGATCGTTGCGCTGGTACTGCTGTAGGCAGTATCAGCTAGAGTGCATGCATCCTGGGTTGTCGCGTTGGTGACTAGGCGCCAAATTATAAAATTGCTCTAATCGGTGTTCAAGAAAACTTCACTTCTACTCAGGATACGTTCGAGTTTAGGATAACCTAAATCAAAATCACTCTAGGATTTCAGTATTTCGGAGTTATCTTTTTACCCCCCCCCCCCCCCCAGTTATCGAGGCGGGGGAGGGTAAAAGTTCGAGGGAAAACGTTCAAACGTTCGGAGACACCCGACAAAAATTCGGGGACACTACCACTGTCGGATTTTGCGTGTTTCGGTGTTTTCAATACAAAAAACGAAAATTCGACAGGGGTAATGTCCCCGAATTTTTGTTGATTGTCCCCGAATTTTTGTCGGGTGTCCCCGAACTTTTAGACGTTTTTTATCCGAATTTTGTCCCCTGATACTGAAAGAACCATATTTTTCAAAAATTTCGTTTTTTCAAAAGCCCTGCCACTAAACCCATTTACTCATATCTTTCAAAATTTCGTTACAAAAGTTGACCCGTACGTATAAATAAACATAAAAGCTAAAAATAAAATCAACAACGCCATAAAATAACCATAAATAGCAGCAACAGCTGCATTGGTCTGCATTCCTATCCGTAAAGTCAACGCATTTCCACGCGACTGTCCACCACCCTTCGAATAATTTCACCAACTAATATGTATGTACAAAAAAGTCTCGGAGTAGTTTCGGCCAAAGAGGAAAGAA
>OZJO01000815.1:0-22783 GCA_900406225.1 Acrobeloides nanus | reverse complement strand
CGGGAAATTCAAAAAATAACGCAAACTTCAAACGCTTTTTTACCCTATTAGATGGCCTCACGGGGAAAAATTTTTTTTATTTTTCCCAATAAACCGACCATGTAGAATATTTTTAGGCCTGTTTTGATATCGATTTTGACCTAACAGTTTGGGGTGTTTCCTTGTTAGGAACACATCCTTAGTGTAACCCACTTTTTCTATATGACTAAAATGTATAGTAGGAGAATTCGCAATTTTTGAATGATTTTTGCTGAAGTGATATGCTGTTGGAGAAGCACCATGTCCGGTCACGATTACTGATAAGGTATCACCAGAAGCATGAACATCTAGAAGAGAAGATTCTGAGCCTAGTTTCAAGGGGGTTGGATATGTAATAAATTGATGATTTAGTTGTTTGAATTGACCATTTGCATTTGAGCCCCAGACATAAGCCTAAAGAAAAATAAATGGTGATCAACTCGGTTCCATGGCAAGAGCATGCTGCCTAATGGCTGGGATGCTGGCCACTCATGTTTTTGGATCCCACCAGGATCAAAATTTTTATTTTAATGAATAAAGAAATAAAATTTTGACTCTGGTGGGATCGAACCCACGCCAGTAACATAAATCACAGTTTCCTAGCCATTCGGCCATGCGTGCCCACCTTTTTGTTTAAGCAAGGCGAAAATTTAAAAAAAGATCTCACCTCTCCAGTAGCCATCAGCACAACGTTATGATCATTTCCAGCTGAAATCTTCATCACTGGTCCGTTGATAGCCTTGACTTTTTGAGGTTCTTTTCTAAATTTTCATTTTAAGATTCGTTATTAAAATTTTTTGCAGACTTTGATATGGTATCTGCATGCCCTAGTTGGCCAAATTCGTTGTTACCCCACGTCCAAACTTCATAAAATGTTTCAGATGTTGGAGTTTTTGAAGTTATGGTATTTTTCGAATCTTCTGACATAGACTCGGAAATTGTCGTAGATGTAGCAAGGCTAGGGCGTTTCGAGCCAAAATCGCTTTCGCTTTGACAAGATTCGTCTAAAATAAATTATATAGAGTGTCCCAAAATCTGGGTTTTTTGCGATTTTTTCCAAAAATTTACAATTTAAAAAAATTTTCACAAAAAAGACTCTATATGAGGTTTTTTCATGTGAGAAATCGATTTAACGCTTCACTGATCCTGAATTGCCTGCTATGTATAAGGAACCCTAGCTAAGCCTAAGCCTAGGCTTAGGCTTAGGCTTAGGCTTAGGATTAGGCCTAGGCCTAGGCTTAGCTAGGGTCCTTACATCCCTCTTCCCTGAATCAGGGTCAGGAAAGCTCTAAACTCGATCTTGTTTTCAATTTCATTTTCCGTTTTTTTCATACCTGAAGATAGAACATTGTCCAGGCAAACAAAACTAAAATGTATTGATCCAGCTAAATCAGCATTTATTCTAGTCGGGGAAGATTTTTTGGGTATAGTCTTAAGTTCAATTTCCGTGGAGTTTCCTTTCCTCGGACGAGGTCTGGTGGATTTTGGTGTTGCGTCAATTGGTAGACTATTTGTGTGCCAAGTTGTAGAAGGCTGATTTGTTTTTTTGGGATTTGTTTTGGCCAGTTTTCGACCTGGGGATTCAGGAGATCTAAAAATTGAGTATAGCCTTTCTCCGGTTCCAGAAACAAGAAAGATGAGGGAGCAGCTGTCTCGCGGCTCTACTGGTCCCGCTGATGACCCTCGCAGCAAATCGTGATGACCCGTGGACCACTGTGACCCCGTAGCAGGTCGTGTGTGCCAATGATCCGCTGTTGGCCCACAGCAGGTCGATAGGGCTGCTGCTCGCTTAGGCTGTTTCTGGACCCTGGACAGTTCCAAGAAAGTTGGATCTCGATAGTCAACTGGCTAGGATGCCATTCTTTCACCTTATAGGCGCGAGTTCGATCCCAAAGAATCGAATTTCAAAAAATCGTTGAACGCAATCCATTTTTTGCTTTCCGCTAGTCTGGCAAGTTAAGCAACGTTGAGACAGCCAGGTTCAATCCCGCTAGTTTCAATTAAAACGACTATGCCCCTCTTCATTGCAAGCTTCACAAAAAGTGTCGGCAACATAGCGAGGGATAGAGAAGACGATCCCGATCTGGCAAGTTAAGCAACGTTGAGACAGCCAGGTTCAATCCCGCTAGTTTCAAACGTTATGAGTTATAACCGAATCGACATCCATAATGTAATTGATCCTAGAGAGGTCGAACCTGGGTATCTCAATTTTGGTTAACTTGCCAGATCGGACAGACGCTTTCTTTATCCACTGCGCTATGTAGTTGACGCTTTTTGTGTAGCTCGTCATGAAAATGATTATCTACCTCTTCAACATTCCCATAGATGGAAAATGCCATTTAAATCGGCTCAAATGACTGCTAAGGTTGCTAGTCGACGGACTTTGGGTACTTGAAGTTTCATCTGGAAGCAACGTTTCGAATGGAGATGTTTCCAACGTTACCACAC
The DNA here is from genome assembly GCA_900406225.1 of Acrobeloides nanus. Taxonomy (NCBI): domain Eukaryota; kingdom Metazoa; phylum Nematoda; class Chromadorea; order Rhabditida; family Cephalobidae; genus Acrobeloides; species Acrobeloides nanus. The sequence continues at coordinate 20,317 of OZJO01000815.1, read as the reverse complement.
TGGCATCTTCATCGGCTTGCTTGTCTGCTTCTCTCATGAATACCGACAACCTAAGTTGGGCGTCTTCTACACATTGAGGACAACTTTTCAAGTTTAATGATGTCGTGGATTCCGAAGTTGTTAGCTCTTTTGATTCTTCGGATGCATTCGAAGTGATTGATTCGACTAATGCAATGCAGTGATTTCTAAATTTCAAATAAAGTTGTCAAAAAATCGTTTTGATTTTACCTCCCAGAGGCGATTTGTCTCACAGGTTTTGAAAAGGGAACTCTTATGACTTCGATTTTTTCGCCACTCTTGTCTCGGATAATTTTTCCATTGCCATAGCTCCAAATTTGGGCTTTATTGTCCAGGATAAAGACAGTAGATTGGGTACAAGTAACATCAGTAATGGAGAAATTGCTAAAATTAAAAAAAAGTTTTTCCAGATCTGGTAGAAAGGGCCAAAAAATGAGTTTAAAAAAGTGCATTTTTGTGATTTTTGGGGCCCGAAAATTTTTTTCTAAAGACGACCCATGAATTTTTCAAATTTTGACCAAATTTGAAAAATTCATCAAAATTTGAAAAATTAGTCAAAAATTTAAAATCCGTCAAAAATCGAAATATTCGTTAAAAATTCATAAAAAATCGAAAAATTCGTCAAAAATCGTAAAATTCATCAAAATTTGAAAAATTCGTCAAAAATTGAAATATTCGTTAAAAATTCATCAAAAATCGAAAAATTCGTCAAAATTTGAAAAATTCCTTAAAATTGAAAATTAGACAAAAATCGAAAAATTCATCAAAAAGGGTAATTTTACGCAGGGAATCGATTTTGCGCGTTCTCGAAACATGAAAACGCTTCCTTGACCCTGATTCAGAGAATGAATTCGGTGCATTGACGCGAAAATCGAAAAACTTTCTATTTTCGCCCTAAAAGCATCCATCTGGGGGGGAATTTTATGCGGGGAATCGATTGCGCACATTTTCTAAGTATAAAAAATTATTTTGACCCTGATTCAGGGAATGTATTCGGTGTATTAACGCGAAAATTGGAAAATTTTCTTTTTTCACCCGTACACCAATCCCATTCCCTGAATTAGGGTCAAGATAATTTTTTCATGTTTAGAAAATGTGCGCAATCGATTCCTCGCATAAAATTACCCCTATATGGGTCATTTTTGTAAAAAAATTTTCCGATCCCAAAAAATTTTTTTGGGCCCAAAAATGCACTTCTTTTAACTCACTCTGTATAAACCCTACCTTGCATCACCACATTTTAACCCATGAGGGCATATAAAAGTTGATGGTAATAGACAAATTAATGTAAAATTTCGCACAGGCTCATTTGTAATAACGCCACATTGTCCTTTGTCCGATCTTCCTTTGGCGAAAAGTTCACCAGATTTGGTGATTAAAAAGAAAACCCCATATTGGGCTCTAATTTGTACAATAGGGATGTTTTTCAAGTTTTCTTCTTCAAATTCATATAGGAGAATTTCGTTTTCGTCATTTGATATATACTAAAATTATAGATTTAGTAAAAATTTTTAAAAATCTTCTGCACACATTTTCTAAGCATGAAAAAATAAATCTTGACCCTGGTTCAGGGAATGGAGTTGATGTATTGACGCGAAAATCGAAAAATTTTCTTTTTCGCCCGTACACCAACTTCATTCCCTGAATCAAGGTCAAGATAATTTTTTTATGCATTCCTATTGAATCAGGGAAAATGTGTATTGAAACGAAAAGCTAGACATCATAACATTCAACAAAAAAACACTTCGTTTTAGAGGGTGGTTTTGTGTAGCTGGGAGATTTTGCCATAAGGAGCTGGGGGATTTTGGTCATTCCCAAATTATGAAAACGCTTCTTTAACCCTGATTCAGGGAATGAATTCGGTGTATTGACGCAAAAATCGAAAAAATTTCTATTTTCGCCCAGAAAACACCCTTCTGAGGGTAATGAATCGATTGCGCGCATTTTCTAAGCATGAAAAAACTATTTTGACCCTGATTCAGGGAATAGAGTTGGTGCAAAAATTGTTTTCTTTCGCTCGTACACCAACTCCATTCCCTGAATCAGGGTCAAGGTAATTTTTTCATGCTTAGAAAATATGCGCAATCGATTTCCCGCATAAAATTATCCCTAGATAGATGTTAATAGAAATTTTTTCGATTTTCGCGTCAATACACCAACTCCATTCCCTGAATCAGGGTCATTATGATGGTTTTGATCGCTTAAAAACGTTACCAATTTTTCATTAATTAGAAAGTATAGCCTATTTTCAAAGAATGCAATTATAGGTTTTCCTTTGAGTTCATTAAAAATATTTTTCTTCGAAGAACATTTTCTATATGAATCTTCGCGTGTTTTGACATCAATGGATAGGAAATTCATAAAATTTACGCAAAAATTTGATCTAAAAATAAATTGTAGAGAGAAATTTTTTTTTAAAAACACATGAAATTTTCAAAAACGCACAATATTAGTAGTAGATAACAAAGAGGAGTAAAATGGGCTGATAGCCAAAAATTTATTACAATGCAATTTTTGACGAATTTTTCAATTTAAAAAGTTCGTTAAAAATTGAAAAATTCGTCAAAATTTGTCAAAAATTGAAAAATTTGTCAAAATTGAAAAATTTGTCAAAATTGAAAAATTTATCAAAAATTCGTCAAAATTTTTCTATATGAATCTTCGCCTGTTTTATCATCAATAGAAATAGGAAATTCATATAAAATATACGCAAAAATTTGAAAAAAATTGTGCAGAAATTTTGGAGCTAGTCTAGAATAGGTGGGCCACCCACGTGAAAAATTTCGAAGTCCTGAGATTTTGGAAAAATGACCTTATTAGGGTAAAATTTATGCGAAAATGCCAATTTTTATGTTTTTAGAGCTTGAAAAGCACTTTCTGACATTGAAAAATCGATTTCTAAAGTAAATTCACCGTTTTGCGTTACCCAGGGTGATCCAGAGAGGTAAATTCCGGGGGGCGTGTGCTGTTTAAACGCAAAAATCAATGTCAGGAAGTGCTTTTCAAGCTTTAAAAACATAAAAATTGGCATTTTCGCATGAATTTTACCCTAATAGGGTCATTTTTCCAAAATCTCAGGACTTCGAAATTTTTCACGTGGGTGGCCCACCTATTCGAGACTAGCTCCGAAATTTTTTTCAGAAACATACAATATTTGTAGAAGATAACAAAAAGGAGTACAATGGGCTGATAGCCAAAAATTTATTGCAATGCATTCATTATAAAAAAAATTGCTGACTCAGTAGTGTCCCAGTCGATCATAAACTATGATAATTGATACTTTTTTTGCACGCGTTGACGAAAATCCTAACATATTTAAACAACATATTTTGGTCTGAAAACAACTTTGTCTTATATCCATTTTTATTTACAATAACATATTTTGGACATCAAATTCAAAAGAAAATAATTGTGTAACCAATGATCTAATCCAATTGACAAATGATTTTCTCGAATTTTCGCGTCGATATACAACTTTTCTTGAATCCGAGGAATTTTATCAATGTCAAATTCCAGATTCCCCACATGTTTTTACCCAGAAAGGGGTCATTTTTAGGCAAAAATCGCATTTTTGTGACTTTTCATTTTAATACACAATACGCCTTCCCTAAATCAGGGAAGCGTTTTTTTGCTTCAAAAATGTCAAATTCGGATTCGCCACATGTTTTTACCCCTAGAGGGATCAGTTCCAGAAAAAATTTAGACGTGGTTGGCCCCCTTTGTTGTGTAGTAGCTCCAAAATTTTCATTTTTTTAGAACTTGGGGAAAGCTTCCAACCAGGGATGCACCCTTGGTCCGGACAACAGACGGATATCCTTATTCAAACATGCGGTATATAACGGCCGGACAACACGGACAAATCATGGGACGGACAAGGCTTGTCCGCGATCAAGACGAACAAAATTTTCTGTCCAAAATTTGATGAAATCATAAAGGCTTTTTTTATTTTTTTGTCCATCTTGACCGCGGACAAGCCTTGCCCGTCTTAACCGCGGACAAGCCTTGTCCATCAAGATATTATCCGTTGTACATCCGGATGAACAAATGGTGCATCCTTGCGTCTAATCCCCTCTCCTTTCTTTGCGCCACTGATCCCCCCCCCCCCCGTTCCGGGTTCCTGGCTACGACACTGAGCATGCTAATTCGTAAAATTAATAGCCCTAGAAAATCACGCCTAAGGAATGACGAGAAATATTTGTGTTAAATGTAAATAAAAATCTTTTTTGTTTACATTTCAATAAAAGCCAACAACAGGGTTTATGATGTACGCAAGATGGTATGCGAGCAGCAGATAACTGATACGTTTGATTGATCAATTGATGACTCAAAAAACGTTCTTTCACAATCTATGGTTTCGTCTGCGTCATTGGAATATTACAAAGTAATTAATAAAACGCGGAATTTTGCAATTTTTAAGCGATTTTTTCGAAAAATTTCAAATATTTTAATGTTCACCAAGATAACTCTATTTGAGTGCTTTCTATGCGAGAAATCGATTGCGCGCATTCCCGAACCTTAAAAACGCTTCCCCGACCCTAAATTAGTCTATTTTCGCCTGTTCAAAAAATTTTTTTAAAATAAATTTTTCGATTTTTTCAATTTTTGCAATTTTTGACGAATTTTTCGATTATTTTATAAATTTTTCGATTTTTGACGAATTTTTCGATTTTTGACGAATTTTTCAATTTTTACAAATTTTTCAATTTTTGTCGAATTTTTCATTTTTGACGAATTTTGTAATTTTTGACGAATTTTTCAATTTTTACGAATTTTGTGATTTTTGACGAATTTTTCGATTTTTTTATAAATTTTTTGACGAATTTTTTGCGAACAATCGATTGCTCGCACTCCCGCAATCTGAAAAGCGCAGAAAAATGGTGAAAATTCGATTTTCTCGAGAAATAAACAAATATGCCTCCCATGCATCCCTGCGTGGTCGTTTTTGGCGGGAAAATGATCATTTTCCATTTCTCAAGAAAATCGGATTTTCACCATTTTTCTGCAGTTTTCAGGTTGCGGGGGTGCACGCAATCGATTTATCGCATCAAATTACCCCTAAATGGGTTATTTCCGGAAGAAAATACAAAAATTTTTTTGCCGAGTTTAATTAACGTTAAATGGCTGCAACCAAAGGAGCTTGCTCCAAAAAATTTCGCGTCAAAATTCAAGTAAAAAATCTGGGGAACTTTCTGATTAACCCAATACAATAAAAATAAATATAATGTAAACAACGAGTAAAAGAAATTTTTCTTCTCAAAAAGAATGACTAATTTCCTTAAAAAAAGAATGAAAAAGAAGTAAAAAAATTTTCAAAAATTTCTCATGTTTTTTCGCACTTCAAAATGAAATAAAAGATATATCCTCAGCGGACGAAGAGATCGCCTAAGCAATTAGTGCGGCTTTCAAATAGCCTACCGAATAAGAACACGACGAGAAACGAGAAAAATTAAAAACCATTCGATGTAGAGAAAACAGAGAGATCAAAGAAAGTGTGTGCAAGGGATATACGAGCCATGGAGTCATTCCGATAGACGGGGAAGAATGAGCGAGATGAGTGTAGCCACACTGGCGCGAGACATTAGACAAATTGCATGTGTGGTGGAGCTCATGTTAGGTCAGCTGAGTTCGAATGACAATGGCCTGCTGAGTGAGTGATGCGTCATCAACTATGATAAAAAATTAGCCAGAATTTATAGAGAAAAAATTCCTATAGAAACGAACGAAATTTTGTGATTTTTGAACAGATTATGTCACACACTTACAAGGGAATTCCGCGAAGTGACCGAAAATTTCTCTTCGATTTTTTCCAAAATTCCTGTTGTGGTTTAAAATTGATAGAATATAGCGTAAAAAAGTTTTACTCAAACAGCTTGTCACCATGGCTGAGTGGTAGTGCTCACGGTTTTTGACTATGAACGTGCAAGTTCGAATCCCACCGATGACCAAATGTTTTTGCCGTAAAATCTAATTTTTTAATTTTTTTTGAATGGGCATGAAAAAATTGAAAAAATGTGAGAAAAATTGAAAAAATTCGAAAAAATTGATAAAATTTGAAAAAATTGAAAAAATTCGAAAAAGAGTTTGCTAGAAAAGTCTACATTAGTAAAATAAACATATTTATTTATTATATACCAGAGGTCGAAAAGGTGCCATCACCCACCACCCAGGGTGGCATCACCCAAATCACCCATCACCCACTGGGTGATGATGGGTGATAGTAATAGTGGGTGATTGCACCCAAAATCACTCAATTGCGCTAAAAAGCTCAAGAAACCCGAGAAAATACAATTTTCTCAGGTTTCTTGAGAAAATTCACCCATCCATCACCCAGTGGATGAATCATCCACTATCACCCATCGTCATCCATTGGTTGATGGGTGGGTGGGTGAATTTTGGGTGCTATCACCCATTTTTTCGCCCCCTGTTACATACAAACTGATGCATAGGCTGATGAAAAAAATCAACAAAAAATTTAAATCAAATTTTTATTAAAAATTTATAAATTTAAACAAACAATTTTATACATTGTGATTACGAATCATTGACCTGGCCCCCCCCTTCCCCCGTAAGCAATCGTAATCATTTGGCTACCCCTACTTGATTACGTAATATCTGGATGACCCCCAAGACCGTGAATCAAATTAAATACTTTAAAAAATAGTAAATGGGAGTATCTTTATGGAAGTTTTTCTGGCTATTTTCTTGAAATATTTGGTCGGAAGTATAGATAAAACATGTTGTCGATATGTCTTGACAAGAAAAATCATCATAATAGAATTAAGAGCCGAATGAAGCGTTGAAATTTGTCCGAAAATTGAAATTAAATATACGGTGTCTTGAAGATCAAACATTAAGCACATTAGCCAGATGATGTATGGTAGAAATAGGCATAAAACAGGGACGAGGGCCTATAATTTTAGACATATGAGACAATTTTCAAACTTTAAATACTTGAAACAATAGCGCTATCGTTAGCTCTCTCTGTCTCTTGATTACTTTTTGATTGATCGAATTAAACTTCTTGCGATGTTTGTAAAATATCCAAGCAGTCCCTCCGACACATATAATAAAATAGACCAACAATTCAATTGTCACTGAAACTAGAAATACGTGTGTCCATGGTTTTGGTAACATAATGCCTCCGCAGCTAAACTTAGATAGTATATCTTCTATGTATGGATAATTGTTTCTAACATAATCCGTCCAATTTTCTATTGTGCTCCTTTGTGCTATATACAAAGTTGCTATACATGGGATAGTAACAGCTATATGTGAGATCAGCATGATAACGATAACAAACAGCCTTTTAAAAAAATTGATTGCAGAGTTACCCGTGTTGAAAAGAATTCTAAAAAGTTTTCCTCGATTCAACGAAATTTATATGAGACTAACTTGTATCTATAATACAATGCGCACATTAAAGACGTGCCAGAAGCGCCAAGAAGGAACATAAACAAGACGAAGGCAACTTCTGACGGAAGACCATTGTTACCCGGAGAATATATCCATTTATTTAGAGGTCCAAGAACACAAATGAAAGGAGAAGGGACGAGTTGTATTGGTACATATAAGACAGTTACATAGACATCCAGTAAATATGCCCAAAACTAAACAATGCATTATAATAGGGTGTCAAAATCATTTTTGGAAATAGTGGAGCTCGGATTAACCACCCCGAGAACGTGGAAATATAGGAAATTTTCGAAAAAATAGATCAAAATCGAAAAAATAGCCGCTGGGGGAAAGAAATCGCAACAGTTCTGGCCATCCGAAGATGTTACTACTAGGCAAAATCTTTTGGCCTCAAGCGGCTTATGAACCAGCCTGAGGGGTGCCTGAGACAAGCTCAGTACCACCGAACCATAGGACCCTTGAAGTAACCTCCAAATTCTACTCTAGTCGTAACGCACCATTGGTGACCCAACCCCGCCGGATTTCTTAAGACCCAACCCCGTGAAGAAGGCCGAAAATAGAAAACGTTAAAATATAGACAAGTATATTACCAACTATGCTAGTGGTTGATACAATAAGGACTACAGTGATGATTGGTGTTCAAGCTAGGCTATCCGAAAGGCGCTGCGACAGATGAGGACGGGCATTTGAGGACGCGACACTTGAGGACGGTCTTTTGAGGACGCGACATTTGAGGACGGATATTTGAGGACGCGACATTTGAGGACGCGACACTTGAGGACGCGACATTTGAGGACGACATTTGAGGACGGGCATTTGAATTTTTAAAAATAAACAATATTATTTCAAAGAGCGGATTTCGCTGAATTTTTCATTTCTTTAATATTTTTAAATTTAAAAGAATTCAAAATAAATCCTCAAATGTCGCGTCCTCAAATATCCGTCCTCAAAAGACCGTCCTCAAGTGTCGCGTCCTCAAATGCCCGTCCTCATCTGTCGCAGCGCCATCCGAAAAGGATGTAACTCGTGAAACAAGGTCGCACAACGGTTACCCCGTAAAACAAGGTCGCACAACCCTGAAACCCCGTTAAGGGCCAAGATTTTCTTAAGACCAACCTCGTGATAGTCAAATTTTTCCGGCCCAAAAATTTCTACTTACCACAATGTTCAACAAAAAGTATTTATAAAGTTTGATATGTTTAGAACTTTTAAAAATAATTAAATACACTGATAAACCAGCTAAAATGGTATCAATTACAAGGTTGATATGTTGATAAGAACGAATTCGGCTAGCAAAAACTTCATCTACAACGTCAGTATAGTTATTCTGAGCCATAAATCTAGCTACGAATTTTCACTTCTAAGTATATTTAGAAGATAAACATGTTCTTATTGACGAAAAACTCGTCATAAAATCAAATTATTTCATAATTTGATATAAGTGTTTATATTCGGAAAGTTATTTAGTTAATACATTTAATAAAAATATTATGCACTTTCACTTTGATATGGTGTGTTTTAGCTTCATGAAGAGCGTAAGTTGAATAATTAAACGTATTATAGGCAATACACTCACAAAGTTACAATCAAATGAAACAATGATATATTCGGAAAGATCATGAAAAATGGAGCATTTTTTTGTCTTTACGGCATGTTCTGAATCGTTGTAGTTTTCGAGATAATTGCGTTTGAAATGTTGAATTTGTGTACAAGCTCTTCGTTGTAATACACAAACTTTTTTGAATTTTTTGCGGAAAAATTTATTTTTGCATCAATTTTTTAAATTTTCATAAAATGAACATTGTAGCAATTTTTTATAGCTAAATGAGACGAACAAACGACACCAAAATTATCCAATTTAAACATTGTTTTGGGTTATTGAAACGAAAACATGAAATCGGGGTTTTCGTTTCAATAACCTAAAACAATGTTCAAATTGGATAATTTTGATGTCATTGTGTTCGTCTCATTTAGCTATAAAAAATTGCTACAATGTTCATTTTATAAAAATTTAAAAAATCGATTTTTTCGCAAAAAATTCAAAAAAGTTTGTGCATTGCAACGAAGAGCTTGCAACAAATTGAAAATTTCAAACGCAATTATCTCGAAAACTACAACGATTCAGAACATGCCGTAATAACAAAAAATGCTCCATTTTTCATGATCTTTCCGAATATATCATTGTTTCATATGATTGTAACTTACTGGACTGGTCCTTTAACCCCTGAAATGGTTTTTTGCTTATTCTCCAAAATAGCGGGGGGTTATTACCCTTTTTTCGGATAATAACCTCCCCCCCCTCGCTACTTAGGGGGATAACCCCTTTAAAGTTACTCTCCTAAAATATGGGGAATAATTTTTCTTATTCCCCGTATTTTAGGGGGGTAAGCAAAACGAGGGTTAAACAAAACGGGGGATATTTTAAATAAATTTCAATGTTGTCTGAAATTTTTTATATGGTATTTCTTTGCCTGATTTGCAATATAGTTTATATTACTGAAACGAAAAATCCGCCCCCCCCCCCAACTTGTTCGTACGTGCACAGTACCTTTAATGGCAACAAACGTAGTGAATTTAATTAATTTCTTGCGCATAGAATTCCGAGTAGCATACGCCTAAGATTTTTATGATCAAGCATGACAAAAATTAGATTAACTAACGGACTTTTCATACTCACGAAAACATGAAGCTATAAATCTAACAACCATTTCGATGAGCAAAAAAGGCTCGTGCCCAATAATTAGTCTAACAAAATCATTTCCATATATAAACATTCTAAATATTAGACATTTGTTGCGTCAAATCATTTAGCATTTCCAAATCATTGCTATATTTAGTTGGTGAAAAAGGGAACATGAATCGTTGACCAATAAGAATTCAATTTTTTTCCATGTATTAGCAGTAAAACATGATAGTTAATGTTAGGACCCAAGGCCGTACGAAGCTGAAAATTTTGGGGTGGGCGGATTCGGTTTGGGGGGACAGACCTTACATGTGATGATTAATGAAATATAAAAATGACGCTATGCGGAATTCGTCAAAGAAGAAATGTTTTGAAAACATACAGAAAAAATAAGCGTAAAAACGCTTCTCTGACCTTGATTCAGGGAAGGGGGGGTGTATTGAAGCGAAAATGATTAGAATTAGAAATTTTTAACGGAAAACCGGCTGTCTAGGGGTTTTTTTAAGCGAGGAATCGATTGATCGCATTTTCAAGGCGTTGAAAAATTTATCTGGCTCTGATTCAAGGAAAGGTAGATGTAATACACCTTCTTCTTTCTTGAATCAGGGTCGGATAAATTTTTCCATGCCTTGAAATTGCGCGCAATCGATTCCTCGCTTAAGAAAACCCCTAGACAGCCGGTTTTCCGGTGAAAATTTCTAATTCTAGTCATTTTCGCTTCAATACACCCTCCCCTTCCCTGAATCAGGGTCAGAGAAGCATTTTTACGCTTCGGGAATGCGCGCAATCAGTTTTTCGCATGATTACATGTTTTTCCATTTCTTAAAGAGGGCGTGTGAACCCTATCCGTATCGGGTCAAAAAAATTTCTTGATTTTTTCGAACGAAGCTCAACCTTTAGTGTCCACACATACTCAGTGTCATGAAGCGTCATGACGCGTCATGTCATGACACATAACATGACGCGTGTCATGACACACCGTCATGATGCGTATCATGATCATGATGCGTAGCACGTCATAATATGTGTCATGACGCATATTATGACGCTTTGTTATAAAAATTATGCACCGACATGCGTGAATGGCTCAATTGGTTGTGTTTCTGTTTTATATGCAACTGGCTAAGAGTTCGACTTCCTTTTGGGTCGAATTGATTTTGTACAAAAACACTTTATATAAAAAATGCTCGTAGAATGTGAAATCCCGCGCTTGTCATTATTGCACAATAAAAATAAATATAAAAAACTTCATACTAAACTAGTCATCTGTTTATCATAATTGCCTCCTCTGTCCGTCAACTGACCTTAGTTTGTTTTTCTCTGTATCTGTGAGATAGCGACAATTTCTACAAAACTATCTTCATTCGAGCACAAATTTCGACTAAAATTTTTTCACCGATCACAAAAAAATCGAAATAACTTGAGGGCGCATTTTTACTGCACAAAATTTGTGATAATGTGTGCTCGGACGGTCCTTTATCAATAGTTCAACTGATTAATTGGATGAACTTTAATGCGTTGTGAGAAAGGTATATAAAGTGACAAGATCAAACTTTTTAGATTTTCGGTCGAGTGTTTAAAATTTTTATAAAAAATGAACTATCATAGCCTTGGTATAGGGGAACAAATTGTATTGGCATCGATTTCTTTTTATTTGATTTTTTCTTATCTGCCATTTTATTCGGCAAGTGCAGTTGTGTTTGCCTCGATTTTGGCTTATATTTAGTAGGTTTCAAGTCTGGAAGTAGGGCTGATAAGCAGAATCTGGTTGACTAATAAAAAATTAGATCAAACCAAATCGGACTGGTATAAACCAAACCGAATCGGTCCGGTACCCCCAGACTATACTGTAAAAGAACTGCCCGATCTGGTCAAATCTACGCCAGATCAGATTGAACATATAAAAATTCAGATCATCAACGTTTTCTGATTGTGTTTTTACCAGATCGGCCTAACCTAGTCTAAATTTTTACCAGACCGGACGAGTCCGGTTCAGAAATGGCAGGATAAGATTGGTCTGGTCGGCTTAGGCCAAGGCTTTGGCTTAGGCTTAGGCTTAAACTAAGACTTAATCTTAGGCTTAACTTTAGGCTTATAAAGTTCCGATAAAAATATGACATCTTTTTGATTACATTTTTAGTTACCTTCACTATGAAAAATCCTATTGGAAACGCCAAAACGTCCCGGGACCTGACGCTAACCTATTCCTCGGCAATCTCAAAGAAATGAAGGAAGGAATGCACATTTTCGACATGAAATTGAAAGAAAAATATGGTCCCACATATGGGTAAGTCTCAAGTCGAGCTCATCTCTTTAATCTCGATATTTTAGTACACATGTTTTGGGAAAACCCGATTTAGCCTCTAGTGATCTTGAAATATTACGTCGCGTCATGGTCAAAGATTTTAGCCACTTTGAAGATCGAGTGGTAAAATAAGGACTTTAAGTGAAAAAAGTCGTTTTTTTTAGGATTTCATCAAAGTAAATCCGAAAGATGATTATAGTCTCCAACTTAATGCTCTATCCGTTAAAACCGGCGATGAATGGAGAAGAATAAGAAATACTATCACGCCAGCTTTTACGACTGGAAAGATCAAGAGAGTAGGCTTCAAAAATCTTCCATAGAAACTCAAAAATTTAGTTAGTACCGTTGTTCAGTCGATGCGCTAAGGATCTCTGTGATTACATTGAGAAATTTGCTGAAAATGGGCAAGATATTCCACTGAAAGAGTAGGATTTTGCGAGCTAAAGAAATCTAACACCAGTGCTGAAAGACGCCCAGTTCCCTCCTTCAAAAAGCGGAGGATACCTATTCGGGAGCCTCAGATTTTAGGGCCCTTATTTTCAACATCCTTTAACACCAAGTTTTCTAGTACTATGGGTCGTCTAACCATGAGTGTTGTTGGAAGGTCAGCCTTCGCAGTTGAAGTTGATGCCTTTCAAAAAGAAGAAACGGATTTTTTGAAGTTCGCGAAAAAAGTGTTCAATTTTTCCTTTACCCAGCCGGCTATCATTTTTATTAGTAAGAATTCATGCTTAGATTACAATTGTTTTAGACTCTGTTTATAGATAATAAAAAATAGTTGTTTTTGGTAGTCTAGTGGTTAACATGTCAAGCCGGTGTTTTAATGACGTCAGTCATTATCAAAATGCATGATATTTTCAAACCCTAGTTTATAAACTGTGAGTTAGACTTCCTAACCACTCGGCCATGAAAATGAGAAAAACGTTCTTAACAACGTTTTTTGAAATTTTAAAACGACATGTTAGACAACAATTTTAATCAAATTTGGACATGACAAAAAATAAATGGCTCCAGACGGGATTGAACCCCGATGTATAAGTTGTGAGTCTGGCATGCTAACCACTACACCACCAAAAAATCTTTTTTATTTCTTTTGTCTGAAAACAGAGTATAACTTTAGCTCTTTTCCCAAATGTTGTGGATGTCTTTCGAACTTATACTGGGCATCAAGTATTTAATAATGATGTTCAAGTCTTCTTTTATGATATGTTAAGCAAGATGTTAGAAGAACGACAAAAAGATAAAGATGCTCCAAAGGTATTCGTCTTACACTGCTGAAAGGGGTTCCCCAAAAATTCAATACTCCGGCTAGGTATTCTCGTCACAAGCAGAAAATTTGACTAAATATTTTTATAGCGCCATTTCAGTATCCCCCAAATTGGGAAAGGGAATCTTTCAACACTGAATCTTGTTAACTTGTGATTTGCAATTTTAGAAGTATCAAGACTTTTTCCAACTCTTGATCAATGCTATCGATGATGAAAATGAGATCAATCAACAAGATAAAGATGTTGATTCCGATATTATTCACGAAGAGATCTCTAAGACCAAGAAAAATGGCATTTCCAAGATCGAAGTAGGAGCAAAAAAAGATATAAATAGCTTCAATTTTTAGCTTCTGGCTCAATCATGGATTGTCTTAGTAGCCGGTTACGAAACTACAGCTTTTACCCTTCAAATGGTTATCTATATTATCTCGAAAATACCAGAAATCCAAGAAAAGATGAGGGACGAAATAATGGAGGTTATTGGAGATAAGACGGAGATTGATTATGATGATATCACGAAGTTAAAGTACATAAATCAAGTGGTGCAAGAAACTTTGAGAATGTACCCACCGGCGGCCAGGTAAAAATACACAAAAAATTATTAAAATTTATTTGTTTAGATCCAACCGAGTTTGTACCAAACCTATTACTATAAACGGTATTCATCTTGACAAAGATGTTGCTTTTTCTATCCCAGTTTATGCAATTCATCACGATGAAAAATACTATCCTGATCCATATAAATTTGATCCTGATCGGTAAAACTCTCATAAGACCCACAATCTAAACTTAAATTTTAGATTCGCGCCAGAAGAAAAAGCGAAAAGAGACCCATTAACATATCTTCCATTTGGATATGGCCCCAGAAATTGTATTGAGATTTGCTTATTTTGAAATCTGGATGACTTTGGCTCATTTGTTGAAAAATTATAGATTTTACTCGATTCCTGGATCGCCTGTGAGTTTTTCGTTAAGTTGACGAATTTTATCGAAATTTTAGGATCTTCCAATTAAGCTTAATACTAAAGGAGCAACAAAACCAGAAGAAATTTTGTATGTGCGGGCAGAAAGAATTTATGTCGATTAATTTTTGATCATTTTTACATGTTTTTCCATTTCTTGAAGGGTGGCTTGTGAATCCTGTCATTATCAGTTCAAAAAAAATTTCTTGATTTTTTAGAACGAAACTCACTCTTTAGTGTCCACACATGCTCAGTGTCATGACGTTCTTCATTATGTGTGTCATGGCATGCGTCATGACGCTGCATCATGATCTGCATCATGACGCGCGTTATGAAGCTGCATCATGACGCAGCGTCATGATGCAGCTTCATAAGGGTCGCCACAAGCACGGCACAAGCTATCGTACGAAAGTACGACGGCCTCACAAGCTATCGTACCAAACCATCGTGCCATCGTAAAATTAACGTAAAGGTACGATGAAATGCCACAAACTGTCGTGCGATGGTACGACGCAGTACGATGGCATAGTACCAAATTCGTACGATAGCTTGTGGCGATTTCATCGTACCTTTACGTTAATTTTACGATGGCACGATGATTTGGTACGATAGCTTGTGCCGACCCTAACGCGCATCATGACGCTGTATCATGACGTAGCATCATGATGCGTGTCATGACGCTGAGCATGTGTGGACACTAAAAGGTGAGTTTTCTTCGAAAAAATCAAGAAATTTTTTTGACCTGATACGAACAGGATTCACACGTCCTTTTTACTAAAAATTTTTTTGTTTGATAACGGTTATACACGGTCTCTACGAATTGTTCAAATATGAGGAATAAAAATTTTTCTTCAAAATTTCGAATTTTTAGCTTGTTCGTCTCATAAAGTGATGAAAATTTTTGATAGCGAGAATTTTTTTAAATGTTATTTCTCGAAAACTATGGAAACGATTTCAAATGTTTTGACTAGGGATTTTTTTCTATCATGTCGTATAACTGGGGACAAAAAGTGGGTTTTTTACACGAATATGCGACGCAAAAGACAATGGGTTACGCCGGGTGAGAAGCTATCCCCTAAACCAATGCCCGATTTGCACCCTAAAAAGAGAATGCTTTCTGTGTGGTGGGATAGAGAAGGGCCCATCTACTGGGAGTTACTGGATTCGAATGTGCACGTCGCTATGGTCTATTATAGCTGGCAACTCGACTGCGTGGCTGAAGCAGTGCATGTAAAGAGACCTAACAAGTACAAGATCTTTCAACATGATAACGCTAGACCATATTTCCGAAAAAAACCAAGCTTAATGACCTTGGGTGGGAGGTCTTCCCCAATGAAATGGTGCTCACTAGTCTGTAGAAAGTATGACATTCACGACAAACAATACAGCCTTCACATCACCGAATTCAACTGGCGCGAACGTTTTGGACGAACCACCAAAATTTTCTACAAGCCCGAGAACTTGTTTTCCGTAATAATAGTTTTTAGTATTTGAACTAAAAAAAATCATTTTCTGTTCTCAAAATATTGCCATAACAATCACACTCTTACGATTGCTCGAAATCTTTCGATTGTCCAAAATTTCTTGTGAAATTCATAAATATTCCAAATTTTTAAATATTTTTATAAGATTTTGTTCTATCACAAAAACTGTAAGAGAGTTGATGACCCAGGACACTCAAAAAATAAAATTGATCTATTCTTTGCGTTTTAATCCCAGCACGTAAATATGCAAAATTTTGCATCATTTGGACACTCTTCTCACTTTCACGCATTTTATCATCATTTTTCTTTTTTTTTGCCAGAGGAATTCCCCGTGAATTGAGACTTTTTATGTGTACACATGTGAGGAGTTCCCAGATTGCATGTGAAGTTTATAGTTCGGGCCAAAGACTTAAATATTTTTATAAGATTTTGTTCTATCACAAAAACTGTAGGAGATCTATATTTTATAGTTTGGGCTAACTAGAATATCCTTGTACAAATTTGTGCTGGTGCTAGTATAAAATGGGAGTTTTTATGAGAACTCAGGGTCGCCTAGCATGACTATTATTTTTTCGAATGAAGTCGTGTCTGATATTTTTAAATTTTTTGACAGGGCTCATCTGGAAAAGATCCAACTCGTATATTACTCATGGAATAATCTTATTATAGGATCTAATGTTCTACCGCTAAGGTTATTTCCTAGTTTGACGATAAAAAGCCATGCGAGTGAAGAAAATAAACAAGAAGTTTGTTTTCAACTAAAGTTTCAATCTGAAAGTTATAATATTTGTCTTAACGACCTGATTAATTCTGGAAATTTGATTTCAACCGATGTAGGAGATCAAGCTTTGATGCTTAAGAGCTTGAAATATGGAATTATTGAAGAATTTTACAATGAAGTAAAAGATTTTAATAATATCGATGTGCTAAAGCATCTATGGCAAATTTGTGGAAAGCGTTTAAATGTTATAAAATGTAGAACTAATGGAGATTTACACGACCAGCAGCTAATTTTAGGTAAATTGTAAGTATATTCCAAGGACTTCTATTCTCTAAATGGTCAGAAGGACGGTAAGGTAAGGCTTAGGTTTAGGCTTATTCTTAGATTTAGGATTAAGATGGTTTATCTTAGACTTGAGTTTAGGATTAAGAATAGTCTTAAGCTCAGTTTTAGGTTGATATTAAGATTAGATGCTGGCTGGAAGACGACAGTGAAGCAAGCGAGACAATCGTGTCGAAATGGTTCTGGAACAACGTTCTGGGAAAACCGACATTGCAGCGTACGACAGAGATCACCTCACCAAATGAACCGGAAAAGACCAAGTACGCCGACCTGATCCGCATCCTGGATGAGACATTTGGATCCAAGGCAACGTTGCTCTCCAAGCGCTATGAAGTGATGAGGATGGCAATTCGAAGTGGAGAAGACCTCATTAGCTACCTCGGCAAGGTGAATGCAGCATGTGATCGAATAAACTACAGCAGCATGGAAATCGGACAGTTCAAGGCGCTCGTATTTGTTAGTGGACTGAAGACACCGGAATGCGAAGAAATCCGTAGAAGAATCCTGCATGTGCTAGAGGCCAAGCCAAATGCGAAGCTAGCGGACCTAAGATCGAAGTGCGAAGCGTACCAGAAGCTGAAGACAAATGTGCAAGTCGTCACGGAAGAACGAGGTTTCGCAGCACAGAAGGCTAAGGTGGAGAACGACCAGTGGAAGAAGCACCAGGGCACCTATTGCAGAAGCCCTAAATGACAATTTGACATTAGTTTGAGTCAATTTATCACTTTTTCCGAGGTGTACATCTGGCGCCTTTCCCCTCAACACCTTTTATGTTTCATACTATCATCTTATCGAAGAACATTGATCCATTAACACTCCTAGGACCACCGTATGACGTGTTGATTTTGAAAGATCTCGGTGAGTAATATACAGGGTTTTCAATAATTTATTAATGTATTTAAAAAGCTCGTGTAATTTTACTTGCTCTGGTAAGATTTAACTTCCTTGAAGTGCGTAAGTCAACGATATATCGTATTATAAGATGAATGCACTCATGATTTCTATGTTCTCTTTGAGATATCGCCCACTTGTTTAGAATACCAACGGGCGACCAAGGGTTAGTTGATATGATTACTGGGCTACTAAGTTATACCGATTATTGGCTTTCTCATGACTAAACTCGATCTTTTGATTCGGAATCAAGCGAGTAATCAAGAAAATTTTCTCCCAATTTTTACTTTAACTAAGAAAAAAATCTTATCAAATCTAATAAGGGTCATCCAGATATTACGTAATCAACTTTTTGGTCTTTTACCCCCACCCCCAAGGTAATCATCAAAAATGCACTAACGTAATCAATTTTTATGAGGAGAGCCGATCCCCCCAACATGATTACGTAATATCTGGATGACCCCTAAGGTCTTAAACGTCTATCACAGACACTTTTTTAACAATTTATTTCTAAAAATTGAACAAAACAAACAACTTCTACTCATTGAAATGCATTCAATACTTTAAAAATTAATAAATGGGAGTATCTTTATGGGAGTTTTTTTGGCTATTCTCTTGAAATATTTGGTTGGAAGTATAGTTAACACATGTTGTCGATATGTTTTGACAAGAAAAATCATCATAATAGAGTTAAGAGCCGAATGAAGTGTTGAAATTTGTCCAAAAACTGACATTAAATATACAGTATTCCGAAGATCAAATGTTAAGCACATTAGCCAGACGATGTATGGAAGAAATAGGCATAAAACAGGGATGAGGTACTACAATTTTAGACATATTAGACAGTTTTCAAACTTCGAATACCTGAAACAACAGCGCTATCGTTAGTTCTCTCTGTTTCCTGATTACATTTTGATCTGTCGTGTTGAACTTCTTGCGATGTTTATAAATTATCCAAGCAGTCCCTCCGACACCCACAATAAAATAGATCAACAATTCAATTGTCACTGAAACTAAGAATACGTGTGCCCACGGTTTTGATAACATAATGCCTCCGCAGCTAAACCTAGACAGTATATCTTCTATGTATGGATAATTGTCTCTAATATAATCCGTCCAATTTTCTATTGTGCTCCTTTGTGCTATATACAAAGTTGCTATACAAGGGATAGTAACAGCTATATGTGAGATCAGCATGATAACGATAACAAACGGCCTTTTAAAAAAGTTGATTGCAGAGTTACCCGTGTTGAAAAGAATCCTAGAAAGTTTTCCTCGATTCAACGAAATTGATATGAGACTAACTTGTATCTATAATAAAATGCGCACGCTAAAGACGTGCCAGAAGCGCCGAGAAGGAACATAAACAAGATGAAGGCAACTTCTGACGGAAGATTAGAGTTATCCGGAGAATATATCCAATAACTTAGACGTCCAAGAACACAAATGAAAGGAGAAGGGACGAGTTGTATTGGTACATATAAGACAGTTACATAGACATCCAGTAAATATGCCCAAAACTAAACAATGCATTATAATAGGGTGTCAAAATCATTTTTGGAAATAGTGAAGCTCGGATTAACCACCCCGAGAACGTGGAAATATAGCAAATTTTCGAAAAAATAGGTCAAAATCGAAAAAATAGTCTGGGGGAAAGAAATCGCAACAGTTCTGGCCATCCGAAGATGTTACTACTAGGCTAAATCTTTTGGCCTCAAGCGGCTTTTGAACCAGCCTTGAGGGGTGCCTGAGACAAGACCAGTACCACCGAACCATGAGACCCTTGGAGTAAACTCCAAATTCTACCCTAGTCGTAACGCGCGATTGGTGACCCAACCCCGCCGGATTTCTTAAGACACAGTTTCTGTAAAAATCACCCATGGCCAACAGAGGGCCGGAAACACGATATCTGGGAATTGGATGAAATAAAGCTGGAAAGTTGCGTTTATACCCATATAGTAAAATGGCATTCAACTTTTCCGATGAGACTTTCTAACTTGGGAGAAATCGGGGTCGGACTATGGGTGACTCACAAAATAGGCCTATTTTACTTTTTCCGCGATATCTTTTTTTCCTTGAGGATTCAATCGAAACTAACTTTATGTTTCTAATATAAAGTGGGGTCGAGGAATCTCCCTGTATAAAAATTTTGGCCTGAAGTCAACTCCTTCGAGGAGATCCGCCACTTTTGGATACCCCAAAAACCCTGTTTTTTGCGTTCGTCCTGGGC
>OZJO01000814.1:0-80500 GCA_900406225.1 Acrobeloides nanus | reverse complement strand
TTTGAATGATTTGCTTTATGCAGTTGGCGGTCATGATGGTCAAAAATATTTAAAATGCGTTGAAAGGTAGTTGAGTGACGTCATTTGTGTTGTTGTGTCGATTTAGAAATTATTCGATAAACTTTATTTTTGAAGCTTTACCGAATCACGGATCTTTGCCAATCGTTGCAAAACACGATTTTATTGAAATTCAGGCAACTTTTTATATCAATTGTAATAAAACCTTCTCTTGCAGTTGAAATAAAAATATGCCTGAATTTCAATACAATCATGTTTATTGAAACGATTGGCAAAAGATCATAAGATTTTTCGGTAAAGTTTCATGAGCAAAGTTTAGCTTCATTTGTTTAAGGTATGATCCTCACACCAACAAATGGAGCAGTGATGTAGCCCCCACTTCTACTTGTCGAACATCAGTGGGCGTTGCTGTTCTCGATGGTTATTTGTATGCAGTTGGTGGCCAGGATGGTGTTAGTTGTTTGAATATTGTCGAAAGGTATACCTTATATTGTAATCTAACTGAGAATATTAACTTGCCCTCCTCTGATTTTGACGAAACCGGGCTCAAACTTTGAAATGAATTTTCTCGAAAAGGGTATCTCCGATTTTCACGAAAATTGGGGGGGGGTGTACTACAATTTTTTGATGCGCTCTACGAGATGGTGTTGTTGTTTTTTGAAAATTCCACAAGGGAAAAATTCAGGTTTTCGCTTTAATACACAGGCTTATTCAAAAATCATGCTTGAACAACCCTGTATTATAGATACGACGCTCGTCGAAACGAGTGGATCGAAGTGGCTCCAATGAGTTCTCGGCGTTTGGGTGTCTCGGTTTCTGTGCTAGATGGCTGTTTGTACGCAGTTGGTGGTGCGGATGGACAATGCCCATTGAACACTGTTGAAAGGTAAAGCACGATCTATAAAGCATTTATGTGCTGCTTTTTAGATACGATCCTCGTTGTGATGAATGGCATAGCGTTCGGCCAATGAATACGCGGAGAAAGCATCTCGGTTCGGCTGTATATAATGGGTTTTTATATGCAGTCGGTGGCAGAGCGGATTCATGTGAATTGGCGTCGTGTGAAAAATATGATCGTGTAAAAAATGCCTGGCTTCCAGTTGTTCCCATGAATCATAGGCGATCTGGGGTAGGTTTTTTGGCACCATTACTTTTTTCACATTTTTTTCACGTGAGACACTATTACTTTTTTCATGTTTTTTGGGTTGAGTGATTCCCGATTTCTGTCTAGCAGCTTTTNTTACTTTTTTTCACGCTTCCTTTTTTCACGTGAGACACTATTACTTTTTTCATGTTTTTTGGGTTGAGTGATTCCCGATTTCTGTCTAGCAGCTTTTTTTGCTACTTTTTGTCGAACCCTGAAGGGCAGGCGGACGGAAACGTTTGAAAAAAAAATTGAAAATTGAACAAATTTGAAAAAACGTGAAAAAAGTAGTTTTTGGTAATTTTCCCGCTTTATCTTCTCGTGTGTGTTCTCTTCGAGAGTTCACGCTAGATGAATAAAGTGGAACAATACCAACCCTCTTGTTTAGGTAGGCCTTGCCGTAGTGAACAACCAACTTTACGCTGTTGGCGGTTTTGATGGCTGCGCATATTTAAAATCAGTCGAAGTCCTAGATGAAGATAGTGATTCTGGCATAAATCAATGGCGTCACGCGGGAATGATGGCTTATAGAAGGCTGGGTGGTGGAGTATGTATTTTTGCATCACGGTTTTCTAACATATAACTTTCTAGGTCGGTGTTATAACCTTGACCAATGATCAATTAGCCGCTTGTGTTGGACATGGAGTAGAAACAACCAAGATAGAAAATTTTGATTTAAGCTACGATTTAAACTTTACATAGGTCTAACTTTGATCTGTTGTGAAATGGTTGGTCTCCGCCAACTGCTAGTCTTGTAGTATACGACAATTTTGTGGTTAATGAAGCTGGTACTTTTCGTCATCTTAATTTTCTTGCTATACATTTATTGATCAACTTTTTAGTCTTTCTAACATTCTCTTGCTAAGGCTGCGTTCAAGCATGCCAAAAAGTTGTCAAAAAATGTAACTTTGCTTGATTTTCAATAAACTCGTGTTTATTGAAACGATTGGTCATGAAGTATAAAATTTTATTGGGTTTTTTTACTCGACCACTAAAATTTTATGCTTAATGACCAATTGTTCCAATAAACATGATTTTATTGAAAATCAGGCAAAGTTACATTTTTTGACATGCTTAAACGCAGCCTAAATATTATGATATTTTACTAATATTTTTTAAAGGACCAGTCCACGTTTGAACAAACTTTTTTTATAAAAAAGTTCACGTTACGACGATCAACTTTTAATCTTTGGAAGTAAATTCTAATTCGTTAACCCTTTAGAGATAAATGCGAAACAAAATTGCTCGAAAAATTTGAATATGTTTTGTGTATTGAAGCGAAGGAACGAACTAGAATTTACTTCCAAAGCAAAAGTTGATCACGACAACATGAACTTTCTTATAAAAAATTTGTTCAAAAGTGGACTGGTCCTTTAAAGGATCAGAATACTGTAACGAACGATTTTCTCCACTTTGGTCAAGTAAAAAATCCTTCAGTTTCGAGTTCCCCATATCGACAAACTCGTGAATAGTGATGCTCAATGTTACAAAAATCACATAAGAAAGTGGTAAGTTTCCACTTTCTTATGTGCGAAGTCCCTGAATATAAAATTCAGACGATTTGGAAAATTTGTTTTTTACCCTGTGAGGAACCAAAAAAAGTTGAATTTTCAAAATTCAGACGATTTTCCAAGTCGTCTGATTTTTTGTATCCAAAGATTTTCGATATGAGAAACTCGAATCTTAAGGAATTTTTTGACTTCGACCATTGGAAAGTTGAGCAAATCGTCCATTGCCAATCTCCTCCTAACATTTGATTAAATTTTATTTCAATTATTTTGTATTCACTCCATGTATATACTCAACTACAGTTGTGCATAAAAGAGTTATTTTTCCACATGAAAACAATAAATTACACAAAAAATTTTTTTGAAATCAATGTTTTGTCATGTTTAATTGATAGAGTAGCGGAAAAGGTTAGACACAACTACAGGGTGTATAAAAACCAGAATTTTGGCGATTTTTTATGTTTTTTCGACCCGAAAGTTTTTCTCTCATAAATACCCACCGCTGGGGGGTTATGAGAGCGATTATAAAATTATACAAAGTATAATTTTTTGTAAATCTAGGGAAAGTAGAAACATTGTCGAAAAATAAAATCGAATTTACGCTGTTTTTAGAATGTCTAGGCTGCGTTCAAGCATGTCAAAAAATGTAACTTTGCCTGCTTTTCAATAAAATCGTGTTTATTGAAACGATTGGTTATGAAGCATAAAATTTTATTGATTTGTTTTGCTTCTCGATCAATACAATTTTATGCTTCATGGCAATCGCTTCAATAAACACGATTTTATTGAAAATAGGGCAAAATTACATTTTTGAAATGCTTGAACGCAGCCTTATGCCTTAAAGCCCCTTTAAAATAGGTCATTTTGGACTCCCTCAAAGTGACCCAAAAACGTTCGACAAATTTTTTTTGCTGCTTTTTTGGTCATTACTCATCAAAACTAGTCAATTAGAGTCTGTTTTGGAAAAATTCGGAACATTACCGTATTACTGCAATTTACCTAATTATTTTCGTAAATTCTTTCAGACAAGTTGTTCTAATTCTAACAATTAGAACAAGTTGTTGTTTGTTGTAAAAAAACTTATTTATTTCAAACATTCAATTTTATTTCCATAAACAATAACAAACAAAATATAACATATACAAGAAAGTTTATTTATTTTAACAAAGTATAACATTTCGGTATTTAACAAACAAATTTGATAACTAAATAGAACAAAATTCTTCTAAGATTTCTCTAGCCAAAGGTCTATTCCCACTAGATTCGTAAATCAGAGCCAAGTTATGAGCGGCAACTCTTCTCAAGTCGTATTTTTCAGCAGACTTTAGGATGACATCGCCAGTTCGTTCATCGGGTTCACCAACAATCGGCGTTTCAGTTTCTCGGAGTACACGTTCGTAGAAGAAAATAGCATTGGATAAAATTCCTAGTTGATGAAACATTCGGCCAATATTGTAGGCAATTTCTTGAGGATGGTCGCCTCGGAGCTTTTGATATCTGTACATAAATGCAATCGACTGAAAAGGATTATGTTATTGGAGAATAAAAACGAAAAAATGTATCATATTGTTATAAAGGCCTACCCGAATGGCCAACATATGCCGGCTACTAATATCCTTCTTACATGCCATATGGGTAAAAGTAAGTGCGACAAGTAAACAAGATAAGGGGTCTTCACGATTTGCCAACCAGACATGTAAATACTCTCCTAAAATTTCATAAATGGCTTCAAAAACTTGGCGCCGACTAGTGATGCTCAAAGGTGTCAACTTTGATACCGACTTAAATACAGTAGCAGCAAAAAGTCTTTACTCAAACGGCAAAAACTGTATACAAGGGGGGGGGGCAAAAGTCCTCAGCTAAGGGGCAGTATATCATCGCCTAAGGGGCAAAAACTCCTCGCCACGTTTTTAAAATGTCAAGACTTTTGCCCCCCCCCCTGTATCAAGCGTTTTTATAAGAAAATAATTTTTATATGGCATGATATCAACACAAAATATCAAGAAATAAACAAATTTAACCAAAAAATTTGGTTTATTTTTCAACAAAACTTTCATGATTTTCCCACTTTTAGCAATACCCCTTGGTCAATTTTGACATCACAAATTTAATACTGTTTCCAAAATTCGCATATTCACGTGGGTGTCAAAAAGACACTTTGAGCATCATTAGTGCCGACCTAAAGCATGTCGATATGAACCGGTGACAAGTGAGTTATTTCCGGAAATAATATGCAATGCAAAGCAATCCGGCGACTTCACTAAAGCTCTCATAATAAATCGATGATAAGAAACGTTTTGTTGATGGCAGAAAACAAAATTCATGGCGTTGAAAATTCGAGCTAGACGAATGCTCTTCTTTTCTGCTTGAAGCTCCTCTTTTTCCTAAAAAAAATCGTGCATTTAACATTCGATGGCATTGAGATTTAAACACTATCAAAAATTATTTCATCTTATTCATTTATTTCTAGATCGGTAACTCTGTAGAACATCACTTTTTGAAATTTGAAAAAATACCAAATGCGTCATTTCCGAAGCCATTGTCTCTTTAAAGGGCCTCAGATTTTTTAAATCGTAATAATCAAGGAAGGGCCCACATTACTGAGCCTCTTACAATCCTACCGTTGTATGAAAATAAAAATAGCGAAGAAATTCGAAAGCCAGGCTATAATTCTCTCCATGAATAGCGGCAAAGAAGAGAAGATTCTGGAAGTTCTCATTACTAAAACATATAAAGAGATTAAAATTCGCATAAAAATTACTTCAATGCAATAATTTTCGACTGATTATAAGCATAGCAGACGATATGAAGCATTTCTTGATATCGGCCTAGGTTAAACAAAGTTTCGACTAATCGGAAGGCATAATCGTGGAGCTAAAAACAATCTACATTAATAACCAATTGTTCTCAGAAAATCTTAAAACTTCAAGATTTCAACAAAAATTTTTATAGAAAACACAACATAAGGGGGAGGGAATCAAGGTGATTTTTGGCCACAAATCGAATTTCGGCATTTTTCGTCAAAAAATAGAATTTCGGAATTTTGGCCAAAACTCAAATTCTCGGATAAAAATAACGAAACGAAAACCCTTTTTGGCGACCAAAAGGGTTTTCGCCCCGTCCGAAATCAAATCCTAGATACGCCACTGATTGCGATGGTTCTTTGACCATAAGATTATTACGTTTTATCACTGCGCTCAATTTCAGAACGTGAATTTAAATATTTTTTTAATCCACTTACATGAGGCCCATCAATAGCCTTAATGGATCTGGCACGGGAACCTAGACGCTTTACCATTTTTTCCAATGACGAACCTCTAACTGCATCAAAAGAGGCTTTTCTTAGCGAATTGTTGAGCACCGAAACTAAAAAAGCATTTTGTGACAAGATCCGTTGGAAATATCCCGGCTTTATCATATCGTGGCTAGCGCTGCAAGCTTTGAAGAAACCGATGCCGAGTTCGAGCCTGTATATGTGAGGATAAGGTGTTGTGCTGAACACCTTATACAACAGTGCTGACCCTTAAATATTATTTAGCATTTCGGTGCAACCCCAAGTCCTTAAGTGAGTTCTCAAGCTCAACGTCCGAATACTAATAATTTTGGTTTCGAATCGTAAGGCGCCATTTATACTTACTGCACAAAGTCCGGACTAGTGCATAAATATCTTATTGCACCCCATCCAATTTTTAGCTAAACTACTACTCCATACCTACCATATTGCTTTCTCAATTTTTTAGGATTCGCCAAATCTTGATGCACATCATAAAAATACGGAATAAGCAACATCCGAATACAACGAATATATTGCTCAACATCTCCTTGTTTATATAGAATCTCAGCTTGGTTAATTAGCAACCGCTCGTCCTAAAATAGAATCTAAAACAGTGTATTTGGTTCCGCGTACGATTCGAAACAGAGATAACTCAAAAGTAGCATAAAAATACAAATAATTTTGATTTCAAATCGTAAGGTACCATTTATATTTACTGCGTAGTTCCGCCGCAGAAAGAAAATTTTGTTTCCGCGGCAGAATTTTTGTTTAGTTTTCTGCGATAAAATAAAATTTTCGGGGCTATTAAAGTCTAGGGCCCAAATAACGTGAAAAATTTTTTTCCGGAAAATAACCCCTTTAGTGTAATTTTTAACTAGGAATCCAACAAACGCATTCCCGAAGCGTAAAAAACTTCCTTGGCCGAGTTCAACGAGCCCTTTTTTCCGGTCTTTTGTGCGCCACCCTGTAAACCACACAGGTCTTTCTTTACGCAGCGGAATTCCACGGGACACACCTATTACAGAATGCGTTTACCTTCGTAGGAGTACCTTTCTGTGATCAAAAGTTCTCCAAATCGGCTAAGATTTGGTATCAAGGAGTTTTGCGACATGCGAAACACGAATCAGAAGGAATTTTTTGATTTTGACCACGAGAAGATACCCCTACGTAGAATTCCAAAAAAGGTCTGTTTTGTAAGCCATTTTTGACCATATTTCCGAGGTCTAGGAGAAAAAATAACGAATAATTCTTGTTCGGCGCATAGAAAAACCATAGAAATGTCAAAAATAGACTTCTATAGTCAAAATATCAACGTTAAAAAAAAGTGATCACAAACTTTTAACGCACCCTTTATAAATGGTGCCTAAGGGAATAGTGTGCTTTGAAAAAATACCGGTAATTGATTACACGAATCCAAATCTTTAAAATCAAAATCCTTTAAAATTTCCAGCGCTTCATTCACTTTTCCACGGTTGAGAACAATTGTCGACAGATTCAATTTCGCATCTACGGAATCTGGTTGTAACTCGAGAACCCGTTCAAAAGCTCTCGCAGCCATATCATAGAGTTGTTGAGCCTTGGATGGATCTTTAGCAGCTAGTGCCTAAATTGAAATATCACAATACGTGATTTCTTCAAAGCTTGCCTGTTGTGACAATCCATACAACAACCATCCATCTGGGTCATGTTTAAACGCTTCAGTTTTAATCAAACATTCAGCAAAGACACTTGCGTGTTTGAAATTTTCGGTATCATAATAAGCACGACCAATATTGATATAGAATTTAAAATCTTCTGGGCGTTCAGGGCTTCGTGCTAACACTTCATCCACCAATGTCTAAAATCGATCAAATGTAAGCATAAATGGATCGTAATTACGACTCCCAAGCGCCACGAGGGCCCAAAAAATGGGTGGGGCGAGGGGGTGGGTTGGTGGGAAAAATCGTAAAAAAAACCAGATATTTTGGCTCAAAAATGCAATTTTTAACCAAATGTCTTTTTTGCTCAAAAATACGATTTTTTAAACCAAAAATGCCATTTTTTGGTCAACAGACGCGAGGGGGCTGAAAGGCAAAAATTTCCTTTAGAGAGGACGCTGCGATAGGTTTTACGATCCCCTTATCTATCTATAAATGTAAGCATAAAAAAGTGTATGATACCGGTATATCATCTTTTCGATTAATTTTAATAAAGCAGAAGATCAGCTTTAGCAGGACTGAAGTTTGAATTGATGCATCGACGTGAAAAACTTTAATCGGTTTATTTGGCGGAAAAGGTTTCACTGTATAGCCACCAGGAGTAAAGTTGATCTAAAAAGCGGTATTTCCATAAATCAGAGGTGGAACGAAAAGACATGTAAATGACTTTACGTATATGGAATTCCTTAAACGTAAAATCAATACATTTCTCATTTAACTTTATGCAAATTTCACTACATCATCGTGAATAGGCTTAAAAATTTACCTGAAATATGGGAGTACTATTTTCATCCAATGCCTGGACTCCTGAGCATAAAGCTAATATAGCTCTAATAGCATCTTCATATCGACCTCGATCGATTAGCATGGCTAAAATTTTAATATTCATAAAAGCTTTAGTCATAAATGGACAACATGAGTTGCCAAACACATAAATTGTTATACAGCGATATGTGTTCAAAATGACGAAAAGTCTGAAACCAAAAATTTTTTCAAAAAATGACTCCTATGGGAGGTTTTTCTATGCAAGGAATCGATTGCGCGCATTCCCAAACCCTGAAAACGCTACCCTGATTTATGGAAAATAGGTTTTTGAAGCGAAATTAAATAAAATTCGAATTTTCGTCGGAAAATTGAAAATCTAGGAGTTTCTCTTAATGGGGAATCGATTGCGCGCATTCCAGAAGGTGAAACCGCTTTCCTGATTCGAAAATGCATCCCTCTAAACGTACATGTACCAGGATGAATCTGTGTAAAGTTTTTTTTCCGACTCACGCTGTATCAACCTCAATGCAAAGAAACCTACAAAAATGAGTATTCTTTTGATCTTCAGCCGGCTGATTATATTCTCTAGCACGAACAATATAAGTGTGTAGGGCTTCTAACGCGCGCTCTTCTTCATCCGATTTAACATAATAATCAGCTACCTGAAATTTGCATAACATATAGGGTGGGTCAAAATAAACGGACCCTCTCCCCATATCGAATAGATTTCCCATGAGTTTTATCGTTTTGATGCAAAGTTCTAGGAGATAATTTAATACAAGGAATCGATTGCACGTATTTTCGAAGCATAAAAAAATTACGTTGACTCTGACGATTCTCGCTTCAATGCACCCACCCTTTCTCTAAAGCAGAGTCAAGGGAGCTATTTTGGACTCTTCTCTAAAAATCATATTCCTAGGGGAAATTTCAGAGAAGCATTTGTGCGGCTTGACAATGCGCACAATAGATTCCCGCATAAAATTACCCCTGGCTTAGAACAAAATCCAAAATAGATCGCTTGACTCTGATTCAGAGAAAAACTGAGTATATTGAAGCAAAAATCACTCAGGGTAATTTTTTCATGCTTCGAAAATACGCGCAATCGATTCCTAGCATAAAATTACAGGGTGAGCCAAAAACCGTACTTTTGTTTTTTTTGTAAAAAATTTTCAAAATTTTTTTTTCAAAAATCACCTATAAAGGGTATTTTCATGCAATTTTTGAAATTTTTTCGCCAAAAAACGCAAAAGTACGGCTTTTTTGGCTCACCCTGTACCCCCTAGAACTTAGTATCAAAACAATAAAACTCATGGGAAATCTGTTACGATTCGAACAATCTAAACTCACCGTTTTGATCATATTCTTAATAAAAGTAAAATCCATATTCGTAACGGCTTGAGCTGCTTGCAAACGAGCCTTCATAGCTAGTGAACGTTGTTTCAACGTTTCCAACACGTTTATTCTCCGTTCATAATTGTACCAGTTTTGCGGCTCGGCTCTAATAGCTAAAATGTACAAGATGACAAAAATGGTTACAGAGTGTTCCAAAAAAAACCGTCATTTGGTCATTTTTGGTAAAAATTTTTCAAACAAATTTTTCTCCAAAATTACTCATTAGGGGTATTTTTATCGAAGAAATCGATTTCCCGCATCGCAAACCCTTGAAAACGCCTCCCAGACCATGAATTATACGATTTTTGTATTTGTTCAGTTATTTTCGGTAAAAATTCCTAATTGAAAATACGAAATATTTCATGGTCTGGGAGGCGTTTTCAAGGTTTTTAGATGCGCGCAATCGATTTCTCGCATAAAAATACCCCGAGTCATTTTGAAGAAAAATTTTTTTTAATTTTCATCAAAAAATGACCAAATGGCGGAACACCCTGTAGATTTTTGTTAAAATCTCACCTTTACCAAAACAAGCCGCTGCTTCCTCAAGTCGATTTAACCGTAATGCTAAATCTCCGACGTCATTCCATTCGATTGACTAAAAAATCGTGTTTATAAACAGAACCGTGTTCAGAATTCATGTTATAAATAAACTATTTTCAATGCTGAAAAACTGTCTATAATAAATCTTAAAATTACCGAAGTTCTTGAATATAAATGAGCGCCAAGAAGTCGATATTCAAATGCCTTGGTCATAGAAACTTCATCCTCCATATCTTCGTAGATTTGAGCAATATGCTTATAAACATCCGGATTCCTAGGCTCTTGTCGGATCACCTAAAAGTATGCAATTTTCAAAAAAAGTTCACAAATAATCTACCTCACGCATCATTTGCAATGCAACCTCTTTATCGCCTTCGGCAGCAATCGCGTTTGCTTGCCCAATTGCTCCTTCTAGCGCACTAAAAAAACACAATGATGAACTAATCTAGTTTGTTTCATTGAAAGGTTTAATCATAAATATCCCACTCGGTTTGTAGCAATCACATCCGATCTGGCAAGTTAAGCAACGTTGGGCCCGCAGGTTCGATCCCACTAGGGCAAAAATTTTGATCTACAAAAAACTTCTCTTGGAGCAAAATTTTTTTGCTTCATTCAAGTTTTTTTTTATATCAAAATTTTCGTCCTAGTGAAATCTGCGGGCCCAACGTTGCTTAAGTTGCCAGATCGGACGGGATGCTAACTTCGGACTTTGAATTTTGGGTCCAGCTTTTTTATAGTTGGGGCTGAAACAGACTATAGTGTCTTACTAAACTTACGGATTAGTATGTCTTCGATATTTTCGTTTCTGGGCTTGACCAGCTTGCGAAATCAGTTCAGAATCCTCGTCAATAATTTGTGATGGAGGCAACTAAAAATAAGAGTAAATTCTTCGTTAGCTGAAAATTTATAACCATAACAAATTCTCCAGAAACAGCATCGATTCGTAATTGAGTGCGTAAATCGGCAGGTAACTCAACGTCCGCCAAAACATTATGGTTTGATGATGCTTCTCTAGTAGCTGGTTGAGCTTTTCTCTAAAATAGGAAATTTTAAAGGTAGTCCATAAGGGTGATTGCTATTTAAAGGGGAAGGGCCGATTGAGATTAATTATAGCAAAATTATTCGGCAAACGTAAAAAATGTTCGAAACTATGAAAAAAAACTATTTTAGAAGAAAAATATAAAAAAATTTTTGGGTGTTTTTTCGCCTTTTTACATAAAAAAGCTGTAAAAATGGCCAACATCCAAAAAAAAATTTTTCGATTTTTCCTCGAAAACAGTATTTTTTCATCGTTTCGAACATTTTTTACGTTTGTCGAAAACTCGGTCTCCAAAATGGATAATTTTGGTGTCATTTTATTCGTCTCATTGAGCTGAGAAATAATTTTTAAAATAAAAAAATGTTTCGAATCGTATATTTTTGTTTTGTTACGAATCGTAAGAGAACCATTTCAGACATAAGCCAAAAGAATTTACAAACTACTCGGCTACAAACCTTTTTTATCGAAGACTGCCCAGCCATTAAAACTCCACCTTCCGTTTCATGTTCAAAACCCATAGACTCATCATGATCACTTTCCGTCTCGATAAAGGAAGATAAAGTTGCTATAAGATAATTATATTTTTCACAAAAAAAAGACCAAATTACTATCACCCATATCAATTTGCTCTTCTTCAAGCAATCCACCAGTCATTTCCATATACGCTTGGCAAGATATTTCATCATTAGCAAAGCGATTAAATGCATCTTCAATACTGCTCGTGGGATTTTCGGTTGAGCGTTTTTTTGGAATGGACCTTGTCGGTGCTAAAACTTTTGATGTATTAAAAAAATGACACATAATTCCAAATTATTTGGTCTAAGGACTAGAAAAACTTTTTATTATGCTGATCAGTAATTATGAGAAAAAAGTTAAGTCAACCCTCGATTATCCGACCCCCTCGGGCACATGTGTTTGTTTCGGACAAAATGTGAAGCCCGATGAAATTTTCACTGAAACTTCGTACTAAGGGGTTTTTTCATGCGAAAAACACGAATCTGACGTTATTTTCATGTGAAAACCTTGTTTTAAGGTCGAAAATGAACATTCATATACTATAGGGTGTATAAAAAACCGGAATGCGAGCACATCCCCCAGAAGGGTAAGATAATCGACGGTTGACTGTATTTGCTTTTAAAAATTTTCGATCAATTAAAATTTTTTTAAAATACCAATTAAAACTGAAGATGTTGAAGGTTGAGTGCCATCACCAAGAATTTTCATAGGTACCAAATTAGCAAATTCACTATCGGAACTGGCCATTTTTTTTTCTTAAAAATCATATATAAAAACCAAACGGTAAGAAGCTCAAATAAAGTAATAAAAAATATAAAAGGTTTTTACAACGTTTTTCATAACGCAAGTTTATAAAAATTCATGCCTGTATGCTTGTCTGGCAATAGGAGGGTGTGAAAAAACAATGTGGTACAACTCACTGATGTAGGTGGGGGGTTGTACCACCCCATCAGTGGGTGGTACCATATTGTGTGGTGGGTGGATGGTACCAAGCCTCGGTGGTTCAGTGACAAAGCAGCGGCTTAGTGGTCACAAGGTCGCGGATTCGAATCCCGCTTGGAGCCATTTTTTTTTCTCTTTTTGCCACTTGGCCTTGTGTCGCGCGGTCAGCACTTGAGACGTCGCAGGCTGTCGTGCGACGCAACTATAAACGACATGGGAAAAATTGTTCGCACTCATAATTAATTAATTGCTCTGCGACGTCGCGCGATGCGACGAAGTATAAATCCCGCCATAGGGGGTCACAATTTTTTTCGGAACTTGGGACTTGCGCCAAACGATTTCTCGTGCCCGAAAATCCCCAAGTATCAAAAATCAGCCAATTTGGAGAAAAAAATTTTTCGAGAAGCGTACTGGGCGTGCACCCCCTTAAAAAAAGTATTGGTAATAACTAATACATTTTTAACGAGGAGCGTCGCTCGGGATTGCCGATCGGATTCAAAATCGCCGAGCGCTCGGCTCCCGGTATTTTTTCAATTTCATATTTCTGCTCATATCAATCAAGTTGGAGAGGGGGATAAAGTTAGAAGACTTTTGTGACAAAAGTTAGGGAATAGGAATTGTTGACCGTTCGGGGAATTCAGCAAAAGTTAGAAGATTTCACAAATTTTAATTACGTGTAAACACCCTCAAAATCCC
Organism: Acrobeloides nanus; assembly: GCA_900406225.1. Taxonomy (NCBI): domain Eukaryota; kingdom Metazoa; phylum Nematoda; class Chromadorea; order Rhabditida; family Cephalobidae; genus Acrobeloides; species Acrobeloides nanus. The sequence continues at coordinate 66,969 of OZJO01000814.1, read as the reverse complement.
AATATCGTGTGCTTACTAGGGTCCGAAAAGGTGCTAGCACCCAAAAGCACCTGGGTGCTAGCACTCATCAGCACCCATTGGTGGGTGCTAGCACCTACTAAGGGGGGGGGCAAAAGTTTCAGAATATCGAATCGGTGTTTTTTAGCTTCTACTACTCGTTTAGGCATTAGACAACCGTTTTGGAAACATTTGAAATTCTGAAACTTTTGGCCACCTGATCTGAAACTTTTGCCCCCCCCCCCTAGTAACTTTTCGGGTCCTTTACGTGCTTACACGTAAATAAATTTTTTGAAATTCCCCGAACTTTTGCTAGTCAACATTCCATTAACTTTTGTCAAAACCCTAACTTCTCTCCCTCCTCTCGTTATATTTTGTTTTTATGAATCAAAATTTTGCCAATTTTTATCATTTTGTTATACACTTTCCTCCAATTTTAGCGTTTTCAAAATGGGTAGAACTAAGCAAACACCACGTGCGTCAAAAAGCGAAAAGCGACAAAATAAAAAGGCAAAAAATGCTGCCAGACTTGAAAAAAAGAAGCAGGGACAATTGGCTAATGCCGTTACAGCGGTGTTGGGTGCCGCAGCAACAGAAGTCCCTAAGCCAAACGAAGTGCAGCCGTCAACCGAAGTGCAAACACCAACCGAAGAAGATGNACAGCGGTGTTGGATGCCGCAGCAACAGAAGTCCCTAAGCCAAACGAAGTGCAGCCGTCAACCGAAGTGCAAACACCAACCGAAGAAGATGGAGACAAAAAGCGCCCGGCTGAAGATATTCTTGAAGAGGTTGAAAAAATCCAATGGAAAATTGGCGATCAATGTGCGAAAATTGGCAAGACTATCAAGCTTATCAAAGATGTTATTCATCTTGGCCTTAATTATAACTGCATGTAAGCTATTTTACCACAAATATCAAATGCACTTTGAAAAAATCTAGTTTTTAATTTCGCGCCAAACTGAAAGTTATATTTTGAAACAGAATGCCAAAAAAAGAAAGTTCCTTGTTGTGTATTTCAAAAGTTTTGAACTTTTGTGACTTTATGTTTTATTTCTTATAGAAAAATGGATGCCATTCCGGATCAGAAATTGTTAAAGGATCTCCAAATAAAGACCAACGTCGTAAAGCGTCTTGTAAAAGAATACCATGCATATGAGAAGGAAGTTGACAAACAGAAGGAGAGGATTGAGAAGTTGAAATCCACTTCCGAAGTCGATGAATATGCAGTTAAGAAGGCAAATGAAGTATTGCAGGTAGGATTGGCGTTTTAGGACACTGCACATGACATGTTATTTATGCGTGTTTTTACACCGAGTTTTTTCGACTGAAATTTAAGCCATAAAAATTTTTTCAAAAAAAATGTTATTGGGTTGTTCAATAAGTATTTGCAGCTCAAAAAATGCTCTAATTTCGTCATTTTTCATCCGTTTTTGATGAAATTTTTTTCAGCATTGGATAAGAGTGTATGCTGACTACAATTTAATCGGTCTTTTTTGAGAATAGGTCATGTTTTCGTGTCAATATACAGACTTTTTCAAAAAAAGGGTTTTTCAATGTTGCATATTAATTTTAAAATGTTGATATTTTGGTTATAGAAGTCGATTTTTGACGAAATTTTCGACTGTATTATGGTTTTTCTAGTCGGGGAATCGATTGCGCGCATTGTCGAGGCATGAAAATGCTTGTCTGATCCTGATTCAGGGAATACAAAGCTTTTGAGCCATTTTCAGAGTATGCCCATCGTGGGGTATCTTCCAGTGGTCAAAATCAAAAAATTCCTTCCGAGTCGTGTTCCCCATGTCGAAAAACCCCATGATACAATTTGGAGAACTTTTTTCAGAAAACTAAATCCATTTTTAGGAAACCCGAAGCATGTTGCCAATGACAGCATCTCGTGTTAAAAAGGCTTGCGTAGAACTACGTGAATTCGTTGACAAGAACAGGGTCAATTTGGAGAGCACCGAACAATTGACGCATGCCTATGAAGAACTGAAGTCAGCTGATTCAATTGATTAATGCTAACTTATTCAAAAAGCCAAGACTAAATATATTTATTTATAATTTGTTTGTTATTGTTGATCTCGAATTCGTTATTCCGAGTTGTATAAATTTTTTTTATCATTTGTTTTTATGAGAGAATGTTATTTCATTGATCTACAGTCGAGTCTCGATATAGTAACCCCTCCCTTCAATTCTATATAGTGACCTCCCTTCTGAAATTCACAATGAAAACCTCAATTTTCAGTGGCGTATCCGGGGGGGGGGGTATCACGACCACCCCGGGTGGGTGGTCGTGAGACCCCCACCCGGGATGGTCGTGGGTGGTACCACCCTTTCGCCTCCTGCTTATTGCATTCTATGCCAGAATTTTTTGCATACATGGACAAGACTTTGCATCCCATATCAGGACTTCGTACATCCTTTGCCAGGACTTCTCCGTTCCCCTGTAACTAAAATACAAAAGTTGATCAAAACGTCATCTTCAAAAAACACTCATTTTCACAATTTTTGAAGCATTTGGCGTNGGGGGGGGGGGGGGGTATCACGACCACCTCGGGTGGGTGGTCGTGATACCCCCACCCGGGATGGTCGTGGGTGGTACCACCCTTTCGCCTCCTGCTTATTGCATTCTATGCCAGAACTTTTTGCATACATGGACAAGACTTTTTGCATCCCATATCAGGACTTCGTACATCCTTTGCCAGGACTTCTCTGTTCCCCTGTAACTAAAATACAAAAGTTGATCAAAACGTCATCTTCAAAAAACACTCATTTTCACAATTTTTGAAGCATTTGGCGTGAAAATAACATCAGAATCGTGTTTCTCATGTAAAATTACCCCTAGAAAGCTTATTTTCGAACAAAAGTTTTCAGACCTGCTCCCCAGCCGAAGTAGCCCCAAAATTTTTTTCGAAAAATTTCACGTGGGATACCTAATAGATACTACACTACTCGATACTATACTACACTACGAAAAATCCTAGACTTATTTCTATGCAAAGATAAAAAACATATAACTATTAAATTTTTCTATTGTATTTGCATATCCTATGCTATAAATAAACCTAATGAACTCAAAACGTACTCATCTAGTATATATTCATAACAATCATTACGTAAATCTTCATCTTTTATTAGGAGATTTTTTCATTGTTTATCTACATTTTTGAGAGCAAATGGTATGTACTGCAGTCTTAGGAAGTGAAGGAAAAATTTTCAAAGTACATTATTTCCATAGACATAGACACCAACGAGAACATGATTTTTGGTGTGAAAGTGCAAATTAATTTGAGTGTAGCCGAGTTCATAATATATTAATAACTTCACATAAATCTTTAGAGGCGTAAATTTTTTAGTGCAAAGTGTTTATTTTTATAAAAATTTACCCAGAGTGTGTGAGTTGTTAAGGGGGTGCAAATTAGGGCCCTTTCTCAAAAAAGGGGACTAAGCCCACGTTAGCCCCTCCCCTGGCTACGCCATTGTTTTCCTTAAAGGGGGAGTGCAAATTAGGCTCTTTCTCAAAAAAATTTTTTTTGAAAATGACTTTCGGGTAAAAATAGTGTAAAAAATCGTTCGAGCACATTCCCGTCGCGTGGAAGTGCTTCCTTCACCTTGTTTTCGGGAAAATAGCACTATTTCTCGCGAAAATAACACTATTTTTAACGTGAAATAGTGCTATTTTCACGAAAACAAGGTGAAGGAAGCATTTTCACGCGACGGGGGTGTGCACAATCGATTTTTTACCCCTAGAAGGTCATTTTTCAAAAAAAATTTTTTGAGAAAGGCCTCTAATTTGCATCCTTTAAAAAACCGGAAAAGTAAGACCAACAATCTTAACCATAAACACATTCTCAGTGACGTTTTTATATTAGTTGGTATCATACATCTCTTCCACTGGCTCATACGTATATTGGCGTCACTTGATTTGTAAGGTCATATTGATAACGATGTAAGTGCCTCACTTGTTCAGCGATTATGAAGATTTTATTTGCATTTATTGTATAATTTGAAGCTGCCATATATATTACTTTCAATATTGATATGAACATGTCATGATTAAAAAGTGATATTCTTTCTACCACACAAATTATTTTGTCCTATCATTTTTTACGTGATTTTGGATAGGTAAGAACAATTTTGGATGGCAGTCTGGGGTCGATTGTTGTACTTGATTAGTGACAAGTGAGCAAAAACGAAAGAAAAACAAGTGGGCACGTTGACAAGTGGGCACTTGATAAGTGACAAGTTCACTAAAAAACTGACAATGCTATTTAACCGGGCAACTTTTTTATTTATTTGGGCAACTTTTTTTGGGAAACTTTATCTGGGCAACTTTTTTTGGGAAACTTGATGGCTTAAGCTTTAAGCCTAAGGCCCAGATAAAATTGCCCAAATACATAAAAAAAAAGTTGAGCTAATGAGCTTAATCACTTTTTTTGACAAATGATAAGGGTGCGCGCTAGCCGTTCAGAAATGCGCTAGAGTCTAGAAATAGTGCATTTTCACAATTTCCAGACGGCTCGCGTTCGAAAATTCAATTTTCCAGACGGCTAGCGTTCGAAAATCGTGGCAATGGTACATTTCCCAAGCAGACGTTTCCCAAGTGAATTGGATATTTCCCAAGTAAAAAATTGGAAATGTCTCTTGTGATTTTTCATTTTTACTTGGCAAATATCGCTTGGGAAATATCCACTTGGGAAATGTACCATTGTCGAAATCGTCGTGAAATGCGTTTCACGACTGCTAGCGCGCACCCTAAGTGACAAGTGACAAACTTGTCAGTTTTTTAATGAACCTGTCACTTATCACTAATCAAGTACAACAATCGACCCCTGCCGGCCGCCTTCCAAGCTTGTACGTTTACGTATTCGCTTTATACGTTCGATCACAAAATGCTCCGGATCAAAACAGGCACTTTTACTTTTTTGTCCTTTATTTTCCCTCTTACTTTCTTACCCGATTTTACACAAATTTCAAAGTAGAAAAGTAATAGGGGGAAAAAGTAAGAGGGAAAAACCAAGAAGGGGAAAAAGTAGCAGCGCCCCAAACGGGCATAGACTCGAATGAAACGAAAGGTTTGAAATGAAACGACATAATGGAAAAAACCAATAAAATTTTTTTCCTATGAGAAAATTTTTCCCATGGGAATATTTTTTCCGATGGAAAAAGTTTATAAACAAATTTTAAAAAATAAAAATTTTTCCATAGGAAAATTTTTTTATTGGTTTTATCCATTATATCGTTTCATTCGAGTCTATGCCCCAAAACGGTGGCGGACAAACAAACAGACGCGTTTTCCCTAGATTGTAGGATTTAGAAATCGAGTTGCGCATTTGACGTCATTTGATTTTTTTGTGGAACCAATAACATGAATGCCCAACGTCCTAGCCATTAAGCCATATATACGCCCACTTTTTGAAACCTCGTCATGAAACAGAGTTTATTCTTTTTGCATTATTGTTCTCATTCCATTCGACCTGCAAATGTATTAGGTTGTTCGGAAAGTATCTTCCCAAGCTTTATTTAAATCATGTTTTCGTGCCAATATACAGATTTTTTCAAAAAATGTTGGTTTTCAATGTAAAAAATTAATCTACAAAGTTGTTCGCCGTGATCTCAGAAATTCAACGAGCTATTTCTCCCAGCCCAACCGGATTTAAATTGACCGAGATATAGCCTTAAAACGCAAAAATACGGCAAAAAACACATTTAAGGTCATATCTCGGTGAATTTAAATCAAGTTGAGCTGAGAGATAGCTCGTTGAATTCCTGAGTTCACGGCGAACAACTTTGTAAAACATTACTTTTACGAAAAATTCTAGCATTTTTCTTCTTCGACTTACGATCCTGTATGTGACTACATTAATCCGGTTTTTTCAGCAGGGACAAAAACATTCTGTTGGGGATCGAACCTGCAAGCAATTTATATAAGCCAAGATCTTAGCCACTCACCCATGAGGGTAACCTCTTACATGTCGATGAAATTGCTTTTCATCTTACTTTAAAACATGATGAGGGCTAAAAAATTTTCCTTGAAGAGTAACCCCATGATTTTGGTGTCATTTTTTTCTCTCACCGAGCCATATCGATTGGTATAGGCCGTGATGGAATTTAGCTCATGGAGATAGCACAAACAGACATACATAGCGCGTTTAATGTCTTAAGATAAACGCTTGGGAAGGTACTTTTCGAACTATCTAATACTACGAAAATATGCAAAAATTTTCTCAAACCTCACGTTTCTGTTCTAAATCCATCTCACAATAAATCTAATCCAAATCCTTTAAAAGTTGTTTATATTTGTATCCTGATTATCTTGGAGTAAGTCGGCCACGCAGTTCAAAAGATCGGCTACAATAGTAGAGAATGAGGAAATCTGTGAAAAGAATTCATCCATACATCAGGCAAAATCTTTTAGACTAGCTTATAAAAAGCGTAGAATTGAAACACTTATTGTTTACGTATTCAAAACATCTAACAAATGTTTAAGCCTTATTTGCCTAGTGTGTCTTTTTGTCATCTACGTTATTAATCGTCTCTATATCGTTGAAAAATACTAGGTTTTACCCAGTATTTGGCTTTATTTTTGCCATCATCGAAGCTCTATGACCCCATCTATGGGTCTATCCAGCGTCTAAGGGTACCTTATAGGGGTCAAAAATCTTTTTTTTAATCAATTCATAAAGTTACGTTAAAAATTGCTTGTAAGGGTAAGTCTTAGCCGAGAATCACGATTTTTGAGGTTTCGAAACGTGTAGACCACTCCTAGGGGTCTATCCGGGACATGGGTATCTCTTATAGTAGTAAGATGATACTGCAATAAAAAAGTATTCATGTATTGGATCGGCCTCTAAGAGTAGCCAATGCATCTATGAAACCTCAAAAATTCGTAATTTTTGACTAAGAATTACCTGAGAAAGTCATTTTCAATATTTATTTATGAATTATCTGAAGAAAATCATTTTATTATAGAGGACCCATACCATAGATAGACCCCTAAGAGCGGTCTACGCATCTTGAAATCTCAAAAATTATTTTTTTCGACTAAAAATTACTCTAGAAGGTTATCTCAAACATTTATTTATGAATCTATACGAAAAAATCGTTTTGAACCCATATATAGGAGTATTTATACTCCGGATATTTATACTCTCCCCTAGGAGTGGACTAGGGATCTCACAACCTCGAAAATCGTATTTTTCGCCTAAAAATTACCCTAGAAGGTCATTTTCAATATTTATTTATGGATTATTTTAGAAAATAATATTTTAACCTCTATACGGGGTACCCATACCCCAGATAGACCTCTAGAGACGGTCTACGCATTTCGAAACCTAAAAAATTGGTGTTTTTTAAGTTTATAGCACACTCCTCTGATTTACCGGCAAATAAGCCTAATATGAGCAGGTAATTTTTTAAGATAAAAAAATAAATTTGTATTAAAAATGAGATGTATTAGGACAGTGCGATGTAAAACAGATTAGCCTAGATCTTGATCTTTCCTTATTGGGATATTCTAACCACATCCATTAACACTATAATCTTTCTGCAAATAACTAAGTGCGTATCGTCTTATTTTAAAAATCATCTTTGATGGCTCTGGTCCTATTTCTAATTTGAACCGTGACGGTCACCGTAGAACCGTGGTTTCCCCGTAGGGCGTATATGCTACCCGTGGTCAACCGTGGATACCCCGTAGGATTCGTGGGTGCTTAAAACGGTCATAAAACGCAAAATTTTAATTTACTAGTCTTAAAAATTCAATTTTTTAAATAAAATTAAGTTTCTGCGGTGTTATTTTCTATTATTAAAAAAAATTATTTTTGAAACATAAAAATTAAAAATTTGTGTTTTATGACCGTTTTAAGCACCCACGAATCCTACGGGGTATCCATGGTTGACCACGGGTAGCATATACGTCCTACGGGGAAACCACGGTCCTACGGTAACCGTCACGGTTCAACTAAGGAATAGGCCCAATGTCAAACAAACTTTTACACTGGTGGGATCGAACCTTTGACAATTTGTGTCCAAAGTAAAACGCTTGCCACTTCACCATGAATGTTTCCATTTTTCTTTGGCGGAAAATACCCTATATAACTAAAAATTATGCATTCCTTCGATGAATTCTTTCAAACCTCCAAAGAGCCTTATTTTGCAAAATTGGATTCTTTCCTTCTGGATGATATCTTATAGAATATCCTGGAACACGTCCATTTTTCGAAAGCTCTTTCAACTCTTCTTGTGTCCAAGTGTGTTTTGTAGATAATCCTCTTCGAAGAGCATCTCTTTCTGATTTCCACATCAATTTTTCGATCTCCCTCGTCTTTTCTTGGAATAGCTCTGCCCAAACAACACCCTAAAAATATTCAAAAATTATTGGATGTTTTTAAACCAAAAATTACCGAAGTTTTCATAAAATGTACAATAATTTTTGTTGCACCACTATAAAGTTCTATTCTGTCATGAAAAATAGTAGCATTGAAGTATGGAGTTAGAGTAGTTGTGCCGGAAACGGTTGTTGTGACGTCTCTGGCATCAGATTTTGAAGTGATGACATGGAGTTCGAATTGGGTTTGATTATTAGCACGAAAACTTGACTCGATTCCAAAATTGTCTAGGTTGACTAATTCCGAGCCACCAAGGAGGCTTGTGAGAATGTTAATTGTGGCTGGATCAGCGGATTTTGAAGGTTTTAATGAGATCTAAAAATTTTGCTGTTTTTCTAAAAATGTTTTCCTACGACGACAATGTATTTCTACGATTAAAACATACACTTCGTTTCCCTGATTCAACAAAAGTTGTTTATTGCAACGATTGATCAAACAATACAAAATTCAAACTTTTTCTGATTTTTATCGATTTTTTGCCAATGAAAAAATAAGTGTATGCTCTGTTTACCCTTTGAACTATTGGGTTGTTCCAAAATTTTCTAGTTTTGCGGAAAATTGACTCTCTAGGAGTAATTTTATGCGGAAAATCGATTGCACGCATTCTCCAAAGCCTGAAAATGCTTTCCTTACCAGGGAAAATTGGGTTATTGAAGCGAAAATTAACATTTTCTTTTCAAAACCCCAATTTTTCCTGCATTAGGGCCAGGGAAGCATTTTCAGGCTTCAGGAATGCGCGCAATCGATTCACCGCATAAAATTACTCTATAGGGGTTCTTTTTAGAAAAAATTTTTGTGTCCGAAAATTTTTTGTTTGTAAGAAATTCGGAAAATTTTGGAACAACCCAATATATCTATACTCACCTTCATATCCTTGTCTACAACTAACGAAAATCCAATATTTCCAATATCCATTCCATCTCTAGAAAAATCTGCTAGCTGACTATCCATATTTTGAATCATTTTCACTCCATTTTTGCCCAATAGTGGTATAGGTGTCATTGTCATAAGTTGAGAGAATAGAGTCAAATCATGCTCTACTGAGCAGATAGCTCCTGATACAATAGGAGAAGCACCTATGCCACAAGAATTTGGAGTTGATGATTCGAGATTTGTGAAGGAAATAAGATGATCGAGATCAATGCCAGCCAAGCGAAGCCATGAAGATGGATCTATAAGTTTAAGACTTCGATTGACTAAACTCTGTTTCATGGTCATACTCCAAAAGCAAGAAGATATGATGTAATGGCTAGGACGATGGACATTGATGCTTTTAACGGGGAGGGTTCTATCCCCGGAGGTCTTATAATAACCCAAGATTTCATTATCATGTTAAGAACCCTCTCCGTTAGAAACTGCAACTCTAGAGTCCTATTCATTCGGACATAAAGGCTTGCTTGATGCGCAACTTGTTTGCAAGTTTCAGACGCCGTGATAGTTGTATTCCCCTCCACCAATCCTGTTGTTAGTTGGGAAAAATGACTTTTTTGCAAAAAATAGTTTTAAAAAAAGAATAAAAATAGCATTTTTGGCTAAAAAATCACATTTTTTGTTGCAAAGATTCCATTTTTGACGATTTTTGGTGAAAATGTCTTTATTGAAGAATTGAAAAAATGGACATTTTTTTCACAATTTTTTCAGTTACGGTGGGGGAGGGGCGCACCCTGCTCAGTATGAGTGTCGTTCTTTTTTTACCTTTAGGAATCACTATAGGCCTTATCCCATGTCCAAATCCGTATGGATCAGCCACTGCTTCCGGTTGATACACATCAATTTTCTGTCCTAGTATACCCAAAGAAGTTGACAAAAATCTTCCAATTTGCCCGTCCAGCGGTCGAGAGACCATAAAATCAAACTCCTTTTCTCTAACAAAAATAAGCTTTGTTTCAAAATCATGGAAATGGCCCAAATATCCAAGTGGAATGTATAAACTTGGATTGGTATCAAGAATTGCTTCGCCAGTCGGAGAATAATTGAATTCACGTGATAATAGGCCTAAATTTGATTGAAAAAGTTTAGTTTTGGAAAAAGTTTGGAGCTATTTGGGTCAGGGGGTCATCCCAGATCAAAAATCGAAAAATAATTTTTCTAAAATTTTTAAAAAATAACATATTTAGGGGTAATTTTATGCGAAAAATCGATTGAGCATTCCCAAAGCGCGAAAACCTTGTTTGACCTTTAAAAATCAGCAAAAAATTCGAAAAACATTAAGTTTAAAGTCAATAAATGTGAAAATATTGGTAAAAATACGCATTTTTTCATTTTTAAGGGTCAAACAAAGGTTTTCACGCTTCGGGAATGCTCACAACCGATTTGTCGCATAAAATTACCCCTAAATATGTTATTTTTCGATTTTTGCGATGACCCCCCTGATCCACAATAGCTCTAAAAGTTTTATCAGAATATTTACCTTGATCATTAAAAATGAATCGTATGGAGCCGAGAGGATCGGTGACGAGAGCAAATCGAGAACCAGACGAACTTTCGAGGAAGAAAGGTTGATTAGATTCAGTATAGTGAATAAACCAGATGATGTCAGGATTTTGACTAAAATTTTTTTTACATAACAAATTAAAAAATTTTTTCTCTGGCACGGAAATGAACTATAACTTACGAGTCCACAAAATGAGTTATCAGCTCTGGCTTATGAGGCATTGCATAATAAAATCTTTGAACTCTCACAGAAGTTGCAGCTTTTCGTGTTATTAATCGATTTTGTTCATCATATTCATAAAGAATGTCGACATTGGAATTTTTTCTATTAGAAGCCCTTATGACTTGACCAAAAACATCATATTGAAAGTAAAAGTCTCCTAAAATAATGTAGAAATTTAATTTTATGATCCCTACCTCTTTTATAAACCCATCCATTCCCATCAACGCCATAATCAACATCACCAAATTTCTGGGGTACTCCACCAGCTTGCAGTTTCAATTTTAATTCATTCATCATTTTTAACCGCCCATCCAAGTCATAGTGTAAAGTCCATCGAAGATTTTCTGTTTCTCCTAGGTTTAGTTGTGCAATTTGACCATTTATGGTATAAGTTCTTGATTCGGTTGGACGTCTTTGTCCAAATATGGTCCAAGATAAGGCTTCTGGTCGGCCTATCGTGTCATAAGTGGCTTCCATTTCTAGAACTTTTGAGTCGGCTAAAGTTAGATGGTGTTTGTGAACAAGTCGATCGCTGGTATAAGAAGTTTCGAGGGTGAACTAAAAAGGTGCTTTAGTTGAAAAAAAGGTTTTAGTTAATATATTTATATCAAAGACTACGTATATACTTAGCCTATAATTAAGCCTAAATCTAAGACAATGCCTATATCTAAGGATAAGCATAGCCTATGTTTAAGCATATGCCCTTATTAGCCTAGGCCTAGACCTAATCCTAAGTGTAAGCCTAAACATAAGCCTAAGCATAAGACTAAGTGTAAGCCTAAACATAAGCCTAAGCATAAGCCTAAGTGTAAGCCTAAACATAAGCCTAAGCTTAAACCTAAGCTTAAACATAAGCATAAGCCTTAAGCCTAAGCCTAAATGTAAGTCTAAACATAAGCCTAAGTTTAAGCCTAAATCTAAGCTGACTCTTAAGCCTAAGCATATCTCTTTACTCATAACATATTAAAAAATTTTTACCATGTCACTTATAATCGTCCTCTTTCCTTGATCATAGTTCAATGAAGACCTGGAAATTTTATTAGCTCTTCCACTGGTACTATTATATTCAAATCTCAATGGCTCCAATGCTGTTGAATCAAAATTTGCATGAATAGTGGTTAAACGAAAGAGATCATCATATTCATAAGCAAAATAAACATTTTCTTTTGGGATTGACTTTGGCTTATATTTAGACGATATTATGAGAGGTCCTTGATAGACAAGTTCTTTGAAGAAGGTGCTTGTTGTGAGAGAGACCAGCTAAAATAAGAAAAATTGTCGAAAAAATTGAATTTTGGGCGCCTCCTCACTACTTGAATTTTTATGATGGAGGTATTGCCCTTGTATATCTCAAAACTTACATTGCCAAGATTATCATAACCATATTCAACACTTTTAGAATCAGCATCTACTCTTTCTATTTGCCCCGCATCATTTCTTGACACTTTTAGATAAAGCATTTGATCTGGAGTGACAAAATGTGTCAATTGTCCATTTTCATTCAACGCTGCTACATAAGACGACTTTTTTGTGGCTGTATTTGGGGTTTGGCGATGTAGAATCCAGTATATATCAGGTCTGAGGCCAACAATATTCCAAAAATTGTGGATTTCATCAGATGGGGTTTTGAGAGCGGTCACTCCTCCCCCTGAGTCGTACAGCCATTTATATTTATCACCTAAAATTGAGATTTTTAGTTAGGTATAGAGATAAGGCATGAAGTTAGGTAAAGAGGAGGATAATATTTTTGCATTTCAAAAATTTTTTATGGAAGAATAGGTAGAGTAGGAATTAGGATTAGTCTTATGATTAGGATTAAGTTTAGGCTTAGGTCTAGGTCTAGGTTTAGGATTAGGTTTAGGCTTTAGCCTAGGTTTAGGCTTGAGCTTAGGTTTAGGCTTGGGTTTAGGCTTAGATTCAGGCTTAGAAATAGGTTTAGGCTTAGAATTAGGTTTAGGCTTATGCTTAGACTTAGGATTAGGCTTAGGTTTAAGCTTTAGCCTAGATTTAGGCTTGGGCTTAGGCTTAGATTCAGGATTAGGTCTAGGCTTAAATTAGACTTAGGCTAATGATAAGCTTAAGATTAAACTTATCCTTAATCTTAGGCTATAATGGGGTTGGACAGGGAAGGGTCTGTAGTTATTGTTCACTTTAATCTCCATTCTTACCCGAAACCACTTCCACCATACTAGGATTCCTAGACGACTCTTTTCCATACGAATATTTCCTCTTCAACAAATCCCCTTGTCGGCCAAAAGTCGATAATATCAACCTATGTTTTTGATCATATACAAAATCCCTTCTTCTCTCAAGCCATTCTAGAGATAAAGGCAAGCCATGATTGTCATAAGTCACGTTTATTGTGGGCAAACTCAAACTTATCGCTGGGATAACACTAGTGATTTGACCAGTTGGACTATAAGCGATAGATAAAAGATCATTGTCATAGGCATCTCTAATAGTGTCAATAAGATTGGGGCGGTCGAATTCGATTGTGAACACGTTTACGCCATTGACCTGGAATTTGAGTTATAGTGTCAGAAATTCGTTTTAATGTTTAAAAAAGCATAAAAATCAGGCATAAAAGGGTTATTCTTTCAACAATTTTATTAGTGGCATAACCATATTCATGTCGTTAGTGCGCCCGCTTCCGATCGTACAAAATGTTCTGTGAAGCGGTGGCTTATCCGGGTGGAAGGGGAGGGGCAGGGGAATGCCCTGATGATGCGTTGAAATTGTGAAACATGTTTTACATATGTAACATTTTTTAACATATTGAATAAACTTGTTACACACCAAAGACTTTTTTATAGATATTAGTCTAACTAACAACTTTTGACAAGGTATGTAATAAGTTTTATTGAATTTCGATTCTGTTGGGATCGAACTCGCACCAATAACATGAATCTCAGCGTCCTAGCCATTAGGCCATGCACGCCTAGCTTTTTTGAACCTCTCTATGAAACAGAGAGGTTAAAAAAGTTTAAGTCAAATCTCAAACTTTTCATGCAGTTAAATTTAAAAACTGTAAAACTTTTTACACTTCAACCGCATTACATATCTTTTTCGGTTGAAAGAATTACCCTTGGCCTCCTGCCAACCTGAGTGATGCGTTTTCCAGCACCTCTTCTCACATTTGCCCTCCACTCGAAACGAGCTGTAAGCTCTCTTCTAAGTGGCTCTTCCAACTCCGGCACGACAATTTTCCGTTTGAGTATGACATTTTCATATGGCAACAATAAAGGATGTATAACACCGTCGAATTGGGTACGGATGCCGCTGGCGTTCAGAATGAAAGCGTTTGGAAAACGGATGAGAGAACGAGTGGTGTGGCCTAAAAAATTAGCTTTATGTATTTCTGATTGCAATTTTTTGGTAACCAAAAAGTGAGGACTCAACAATGTTATTTGTGTTAATGTTAATCAAGCACTTGTATTAAAATAAAAATTTATTCACTGGCACATTAACAAAATCAATTTTTTACAAATATACAAATTTGTACACAAACGAAAGACTTAACAAACTGACATCGTGTAAGGCAAATAATGAAAGTCAACATATTGGAAATTTCCAGCCGAGAAAAAAGTTAGCACCTATGATGAAGTGGCAAGTGTCTATGGTCAGTTTCCGCCATAATATCAAAAATAAGCTTAATAAGCCTAAAGTTTAGCCCAAGACTAAGCCTAGCCTAGTCTAGCCTAAGAAAGGAATGAGCAATCCTTAGTCAGTGGATAGTATTTCAAGGAAATGAAAGACAAAAATTCTACGACCAATTTTATGGGGGAGGAGGTCTTTTTAACAACTTTTTTGAAGCAGTCAAAAAATTTTGGATCGAACACTCATCCATTTGAGTGTAAAATTTGACTGTAAAGCGAGAAACTTGCCACTCCACCATGGTTGGTGATTTTTCTTGGCGAAAAATACCTATATGTCAGATATTCAAATAAAAATAATTATTATTCAAGCATATTTTGTGCAATGTATAAAATTAACCTTCTTCGGAAAATTCGTTGGAATGACCAGAAAAACGTTTGAACTGTCGTTCGTTCAGCGTTACCCGCGTGGTCAATTTTTGGAGATCAGTTTCTTCTTGTGCAATCCTGCAAATTACAAATATTTGTAATATAAAATCATTAATTACCTATACAAATTTCCCGAAGATGTAGTGACATTTTTCACTCGACCCGTGTTTGTGTCATAATCATAGAAAATAGGCTGGCCATTAGAAATTTTCGCTGACAAAAGTTGACCCGTTGAATACTCAAAGTTGATTTTTCCAAGGGAATCAGATGAAACGGATTCCATAAGACTCTTATCGGTAGGATTAAATTTGATATGCGTTTTCTCGGCTAGTGAGCCCTCTAGCACAATATCGGTATTATTTAGTCTGTTGATTCGTATGCTGATGCCACCAGAGCCTTTGATCTCCGAGAGGCTTGGTGAGCTAAAATGAAGATGTGTGAAAAGTTGATGTTAGAGTGGCTAATAAGAAGAAAAGCAAAACCTTAGTCTCTGTTCTAAACCTAAGTTCAAGCCTAAACCTAGCTCAAGACTAAGCCTAGCCTAACTTAATCTAAGCCTAAGAAATGAATGAGCAACCCTTACCTCAAATCTTGACTATACGTAAAATTGTATAAATTTTGCCCGCTCAACAAAGAAACCGTCTTCGAATGAAATCCTTGTTGATTGAAGTAATAGATTTCATTCGTCTCTGGTGAATTTATTTTATATAGCCTTTCTTTCGAGTCATATTCTGGTTGGATCTTCTCCATGACTTTTATTTTGAAATTCTTCTGATCGGCTATGTAAAGCCTTCCTTTTAAATCCACAGCCAACGCCGAGGGTCTGTGCAACATTGCTGAGGTTGCCGTCTAAAATTTTAAAAATGATTATCGATTTTTTCCTTTTTATATACGAACCTGTAAGGGTTCACCAAAGGTTTCGTCACAAGGGCAATTTTGCTTATCACAATCGCATTTTCCTGTTTTGCCAGCAACAATTTGGATGGGACCTCCGTTGATAGAAATTGTGCGGATCTAAAATATACGTAATTTTTAAAACAGTTTGTCTAGGGATTTTCAACCAATTGAAAATCATCACATATGGTGAAGTGGTAAGCATCGCAGTTTGCACTTAACAAGTCGAGGGGTATAATCGATTAAAAAATTTATTAATAAAATTTCGGATTTCCTCCAATTTTAGCAGAAAACATCCGTGACGGTCGCTGACCCTGCGGGATTGAACTCTCGACGATTTAAGTGCAAATTGAGACTTTTGTCACTTCACCATGGGTATTGACTTACAAGATTAATCCTTTTCTCATCAGTTTCAGAAATATATAAAATCCCAATTTTCGAATCCAGCGCAAACGATTTAGCACCTTTCAATGGAGTTAGACCATGACTTGACTGTTCACATCCTTTTGGAATACCCGCCAATATTTTCACTAATTTTACAGAAAAATCAATTTTATAAATAACATCAGTATCCAAAATGATGAGATTTTTTGAAAAAGGCTCAAAGATTATTGACGTAGGCCATTCCTAAAAATTACTAGATTTTATTAAATTTTAAAAACCAATTTCTGTAAAAATCGACTTTTAGCCCACCATTCACGAGCTTACAGTTTTACAAAAAGTTCTCAGAACATTTTAAAACCGACGTATACCCTAGGTTATCGACTATGCTGATTTCAAAAATTCCAAAATTTTCATGAGCTTCCCTATTAGATTCCGAAAGGAGTGCCATTTGGGCCATGATGCATTTATTGTTAAGCCTATATCTCGACTCAGTGGANGGGGGGGGGGGGGGGGGGGGTAGGAAGGGTCGACTATTACAAAAAACGGCTTTTAAATTTTTAACATACCAAATTCAATTTTTCAAGTGTAAAACTTGAGTCGCACCCATTTGAAGTTGGCTTCCACTCTTTATCTTTGATCAAAGTACGAATTTGACGTTGTTTTGTAATGACACGAATTCTTCTTCCATCAATAAAGAAGAGATTGCCGTCGTTATCGAAAGACATGCCTTTTGGGAAAAAGAGTTGTGCCGATTCGGCGGGTCCGCCATCACCACAATTTGAACCAGGGTCGGTACAAGTGCTTCCATCACCGGCAAAGACTTGATAGTTGGTGGTGGGATCACTGGGGTTTTGTAGTTGGACAATCTGCCAAATCTGGCGGCGGAGGGGCATTGAGACGAAGAGATTGCCATTGGATGAATCTACTAGGAGATAATAGGGGTGGGAAGTGTCGGAGGTGCTAAAATGGTTGATTTTAAGTTCTGTAACTGTTCAATGGGGTATAAGAGCCGAAGTAGGTTCGATTTTTGAATTTTGCCATGACACGGAGTTTATATCGATATATGATATATCATTTACCTACCTCAACTTCAAAATCGTTTCAACATTCTTTCTATCTGGTGACACCCTCCTAACCAAATCATAATCTCCAATATAGATCGCTCCATCTGTTCCAATAGTTATTGCACTAGGTGAAAATAATTTCGACCCAAGCAAAGCTTCTTTCGAACAGTGCTTGCAAACCAAATCTCTCCTCTCTTCCGACCCAACAATCGTCCTTAGCACCGGTGGTGTCTCATCCAAATATATAGTTCTGCCTTCGCCTCTTTCCAAAACATTATTCATAAAATCAAAGTAATGATGGAAATTTATTGACCACGGACCAAAATCCACAGGCCTAGTCTTTTTTCCTTCGAGTTGAATTGATTCATGGTACCATATAATTTGTTCCGTGCCAGAGCAGCCTTCATATTCGTAGCCGATTGAAATTTGAGTGTGGATTAAGCCGTGGATATTTTGTTGGTATATGTTTGTTTGGTCCCAAGGAAAGATATAGGTCAAATTTGGCTTGGCAGCGAAGATTTTGTAGAAGTTTCTTCCAGCGATTTGGATTTGAACATGGACGAGTCGTAGGGTTTCTGGAATTTGGATGCCCAACAAAGAGATGTGTAAAGTGCTTCGGTAGCCATCAGCTCTGTCGCTTGAATAGACCTAAAAATAAAATGATTAAAAAATTTTGGCTATATAGTGAAGTGGCAAGTGGCGCCAATTTTTCAAAAAATATTTGTTTGTTTCTGTACAGGATGATGCTTAACTCTATCGCCTATATAGAGCCACGGCGGTCGAAAATGGACAAAAAAGTTTTAAAAATACGAAGCTACTAGACAGTGGGGGAAGGGCCACCACGTGAAAAAATTTTCAAAATTTTTTTCTGGAAATGACCCCTCTAGGGGTGAACACATGCAGGAAATCCGAGTTTGATATTTTTGAAGCTAAAAAACGCTTCCTTGATTCAGGAAAGGCCTGTGTATTGAAACGAAAAAGTGCAAAAATTGCATTTTTGCGACTTTTCGCTTCAATACAAAGGCCGTCTCTGAGTCAAGGAAGTGTTTTTTGTTTTGAAAATGTCAAATTCGGATTCCCCCATGTTTTTATCGCTAGAGGGGTCATTTCATGAAAAAAAGTTTTGAAAATTTTTCATGTGGATGGTCCCCTATTGTGTAGTAGCTCCCGAATTTTTCTAGTGCGCGAAAATCAGATCAGACCTCATAAATATTCCAACTGTGTAAGTTTTATAAAATTTTTATGTGCGCAACTTTTTCCATTTTCGACCGCAGTGGCGAGGGAGCTTCAAGGATCCATTTTTGACCCAAAAAAATTTCAGAATTAGGCATGAGTGTATACTGAATACGATCAAATCAGTATTTTTGAGTGTAATTCATGTATTCGTGTCAATATCTAGACTTTTCAAAAGATGTATACATACCAAATATGCCCCTGATGTTGATGCTATGGGAATTTTCTCGTTGACGATACCAGAATCTGCCAAAACTCGAGATAATCTTGAATCCATCTCCAGAAAAGCCATAAAAGCGCCACCAATAAATTGTCCGAGTTTCCAAGAGGGTAAAATACTGGGGGAAATATTGTGTGACAGTTGAAAAGCTTTGCAGTTTGCTGTGATTTTTGCATCTTTGAATAGATCGCCCTGTATATAAAAACGAAATGAGAGCATATACAGAAAGTTATGATGGAGTGGTGGTGCTCAAAGTTACACAAATTGACAATTTTTACATCAATCTTAAATATGGCAAATAGGTCCCCCATGGAAAAAATTTTCATTTTTTTCAGGAACGTGAGAGGTAGTCCCATCTCCTTGTATATGCAATTCGATGAGAGTAAAGTTTTAGCTAACAAGGGAACCACTCTAGTTGATGATAGAAATTTCTTCCGCCGAATTGCGGGGGCCATCAGTGGGCCACCTATATTTTGGGGCCTTGCCTACGATCTGAGTCATATATTCTTACTTTCGAGCCATCATCATCCATAACCACTTCACCCACAAAAACAATCTCATTAGGTGGCACATAAAACGATTTTTCCACTTTTCCATATGGATGTCGTAAAAACTGCAATGTCACTCGTCCACCACCATTTACAAGCAGATCAAATGCTCCCCCACCATCTTCACTTCTACTTAAAGAAAATCCAAATCTTGCATTGGCCACATCCGAAATCCGAACTCCTGTCAATGGTCCACCTTTTTTGGAAACCACATGACCACGGATGATAGAAACACGGTTTTCATCAAAAAGTGCTTGATTAGCAAATCGTTGGACAGATTCTTCTTCAATTAGGAATTTCGAGCGCTAAGAGAATGAATCAATTTAATAATAAAAACTTGAGCAAACTTTGTAGAAATTGGCATTTTCTGGTTGTTGGATTTTTGATAATATGTTTCGAGGTTGAGCGACACCGGTACAAAGTGTACTTGAGCTACATTCTCGAGAGGTGCAGCATTCAGAGTCTTCACAATCTATTAGGCCATCTAAAAAAGGGGGCTATTTTTAGATACTATAGTTCGTTTTCGTATTAAGTCGTCCCATAATTTCTCGGGTTTTGAGCATCGCGTCAAAAATGAGAGCTATTTGGAAAAAATGACAAAAAGGTAAACAAAAAAACGGTAACAAAAGGCCTAGTGCCAAAAATTTACCGTTATCATTATCAATACCATCTTCACAATCCGTTTCTACTGTCAATTGACAATTTTCTCCATAATGAATCGAATCACAGAGACACTTCCACTGGCCAAAATGCGACTGACAAGCTCCACCACCTGAGCAATTTCCAGCACATCCTTCTAAAAAACTTAACTTGTAATAAAAAGTCATACATGCATACCTATGAAGCAATTTTCACCATTCCAACCGGGATGGCAGACACAAGTCCCATTGTTACATATTCCATGAAGTTCACATCCGGGTAAGCATTTGAGCTCCGAGCATTGCCTTCCAAACCAACCCTCATGACAAATACATTCACGGTTGTGGCATTCGCCATGTAGACAGTCTGGTGAGCACTTTTCTTGGTTGCAAATTTCTCCTTGAAACCCTTCGAAACAAAGACATTTTCTGGATTTCTTGTCATAGCGTCCACGTCCGGAACAAGTTGAATCTGGGCCTTCATATTGGATTTTTTGCTCGACGGGCTCATTTTTTCGTTGTGGTATCTCTCTATTTTGCTGAGGTCGCACATCTTGTTCAACTTTAGCTTCAACTTTGATCGGGCTTTTGTTGATCTCAACCGACTTTTCCGCCGACCAACTTTGGGGTTTATGGATCTCTTGACTTGGAGTTGGTACAGGACAATTGACCGCCACATCAAAAATTGATTTTTCGCAATTCTCTCCATGCCACCCATCCCGGCAGTAACACTTTGCTTCATGACATATACCGTGAGCGAAACAAGTAGGATCTATGCAATCAGGTAGATCACAAAAGTCTCCACGCCAACCGCGATCACATTTGCACGTGCCATCGATACAACGCCCATGGTGATTGCAATGTGGAACGGTGCACCAGGAAGAGATGAGATCACAATCTGGTCCTTTGAAGCCTTCGTGACAAGCACAACGGCCGTTGGTAAAAATGCCATTTCCGCTACAAAGTACTGGACAGGCGGCTAAAAAATGGATTTTTGACATCTGTTTTGCATGGGCGATATGTGACTACAGGGTAATTCAAAAAAGTGCATTTTGTGATTTTTGGGACCGAGCATATTTTTACTAAAAATGACCCATATAAGGGTAATTTTATATGAGGATTCGATTGTGAGCATTCCTGAAGCATGAAGATGTTTCTTTGAACCTGATTCAGGGCATAGATTTAGTGTATTGGCGCGAAAATCGAAAATTTTCTTTTTTCGTCCGAAAATCACTCAATACACCATCTCCATTTCCTGACACAGAGTGATCAATCGTTTCAATAAACAACTTTTATTGAATCAAAGAAATGAAATTGATGTGCATGTTTTCGTTGTAATACACATACGAAACTTCACAAGCAATTATCGCAACAATAGTAACGATTCAGAATTTTTGTAAAAACAAAAAATTCTTCATTTTTCGTGAATTTTCATAATATCAACAAAAATGGTGTCCTTTTTTACGAGTGGAGAATGTCCCTGCTAATTTGTTCATGATCAACTTACTTTCTTCACAATATTTTCCATTATACCCAGGGAAGCAATGACACTTGCCATCTTTACAAGTTCCTTTGTTGAAACAATTGTATTTACACTCATCGACCGGTTCACCATATAAGCTTAATTTACCACCACCTTTGTTATGGTTATTTGACAGGGAAGCTACCAAGATTATGGGCAATGGCTAAAAAAGCCATTGTTATATTTAAAAAAGTGGTTTTCTGGTTACCTGATAACCATCATTCAAAAATCCCAAATGCCATCGACCAGACATGAGATAATATGTTATCAGAGCACTTCGGAATATCTGTAAAAATGTAGTCATACTTTGCTACAGGGTGTTCAAGCATGAGTTCCCCGATAAGAAAGCTCGATATCACAAAAATGCAAAATCTGATCAAATGCGGTCTTTGGCAATTTTCTAGTTCCATCACCCCATTTTATGGACATATTTTTTGAATTTTCAAGGTTTTCGCTTCAATACACAGACTTATTCAAAAATCTTTAAAAAAACCACTACACCAAATTATATTTTTCACTCACAAGTTTGTTAGCTGACCAAAAAAGCTCATATTTTATAGTTAGATTCAAAAGTTTCCATCCAGAAGGCTATATGGTGTAGTGGTTAGAACGCCAGTCTATGAATTAGATACTGGGGTTCGATCCCCGACCGGAGGCATAAATTTTTGCATTTTTTTAAAATTTTGCTCCCTTGTATCTTGGTCAAAATAAGCAAGCGGCAGCTATATTTTCATCAGAGTTTCTACTATTTTTTGCATTTGATTTGAAAAAATTTGGTGATTGGCAAGTTGGGACCATTCCTTGTTAGAGATATTATTCATTATATTACTCGAGGATCACAACAGTTCAGAAAATGATTTTTTATATTTAAACACGATTTTCTTGGAATTTAAAATCCTACTTGGGTTTTTTCTTGGATCTCCACATCGCCACTTCGTTTTATCCTTTTCATAGGTCCACTCAAATGTAGCCTATCTGCATGAATAACATGTCTGAAGTCGTTCATAGCTGGAGTAGGTTCCAACGTCTGCCGTCCATATAACACAATTCTCGCACCAGGAGGTACTGATACGTTGAAGGTTACATCCCCATCTCGTTGGACGGAAAATTGGCTAAAATTTGAAAATTTTAACTATTTGGGGGGGAGGGGTAAATTCAAAAGGAGTAATGGCATTTCCCTACAGGATTGGAAAGGCCTCAGTATTTTTTCATAGTTTCGAACATTTTTTACGTTATCGAAAAAATTTTGAAAAAAATTCTTTTGCGATAATTTGCCTCAATCAGCCCTTCCTCTTTAAGGAAAAATTTACCTATACACAATTTGACCAGGTGGTAATATGGCAGAGACAAATTCTCCCAATTTGAAAGATGTAGGAAGCGAGTAAGCCAGTGGATCATCAGAAAAATTACCCGTACTTGAATAGATCGAACAAGCTTTGTCATAAAATGCGTAGTCTTTCGTAGATTTTGCCCGTATTACTAAAAAATGTTTCTAGTTTTTAAATTTTTGAAAAATGAAAATTACTGAATGACTTAACAGGTACTACGATGGACATTTTTAAAGATATCTTAGCTTCCTGACAAGATTTTTCGACGCGGTTTTTTTAGCTTGGAGGTGGGACAATTCTGGACATCTTTTATAAGATTTGTTTATGAAAAAATTTTATTTTATTTTTTAAAGATTTTGAACGTAAATTTCTATTTTTCGAAAAATCTTGTCAGGTAGATGAGATATCTTGAAAAATGTTCACCGTAGTATCTGTTGGACACCCTGTATTTTGTCATTGACAAGAAAAGCCTGAATGTCAAGATCGATATAAAAATGACAATTATTATTTTTCAATTTTTTGTTGAAATTTTCTTAAGCTTTGATCCCCTTTAAATCAAAATCCCATGAATCTTTCGAATTCATTTTATGAGCTAGCTAAGCCAATTAGCATTCAATTGAAAGCTGAGCTTAAGAAAGTCGCTTATAGAAAAGTAACTAGTGAGGGAGCCTATTGGACACTCAATGACACGTTACTTAAGCTCTAAAGTGGATGCAATTAAGGGATTTCTTAGATTTGAAAATCGATAAGACTTATATATAGCTTTAACCATAATTTAAAATTTGCATAAATTTTAAAAAATTGATTCCGCGGCGCCACCACGCTTCTGGATTCACTATTGCGGATACTACACTTGCGAACTAGTACTTGCGGACACTACACTTGCGGACTAACACTTGCAGATGATACATTTGCAGATACTACACTTGCGGATCAAATTTGAATTTTTTAAATAATCGTAAATGAACATTTAAAAATTTTTTAGAGCCATATTGGTGTGAATATAAAAAAACTCTTTTGTATATATAAGTGTTAAAAAAATCCAAAATTGATCCGCAAGTGTAGTCTGCAAGTGTTAGTCCGCAAGCGTAGCGTTCACAAGTGTTAACCTGCAAGTGTAGCGTCCGCAACATTGGATCAGAAGCGTGGTCGCGCCGATTCCGCGTGTTTTTATGGATTTGTGGTTATCCTTAAAAATTCAAATTTTCTTGACATTAACACGACAACCTGAAACTCAAGGTCATATTTAAAAAAACTTACTCAAAAGTGCAAGTAGTAAAAACAGAGTAACAAGTAATAATAAAAATAGAAATATACATAAATATTTATAGAAGCGTAGCTTCGACTCTTCCGAAGTCAGGGATGATTTTCTCTTCTTCGAACTTTTTGTAAGTAATGAAGCACTTGTTGCGAGAAACCCTTCTCTTATCCCAGGTTTTTTACGCTTCGCTGAAGTAGTCACGGGATTGATTTGACTTGGATGAGGGTGCAGTGGAGCTGATGGGTCATAGACGGAAGATTCATGTCCTGGATAATGATGATGAGGTAGCATTCTGACTAGTGGTCCTCGACTCAAGCATGAGCTAAAAAGAGTTTTTGTTTGCAAAATTTCAATTTTTGAGTTAATAGCGATTTTTGTGCGAGAAAATTTTAATAAGATTAAGCCTAAGAATAAGCCTAAGCTTAAGCCTAAGCCCAGCAGTTCCATCTGATTTAAATTTTACGACTATTTTCAACTTTTGATAAGTTCAAAAAATTTTTAATTGTTGGAGTTATTTTTTATACATATTTTCATGTTTTTCTCATTCATGCCCTCTCTAAGACCAAATAAAACAGTATTTCTTTCTTTTTTCCACCTGAATGAATATGCCATTCTTGGCAGACGTTCATATTTGATCACCCCCATACAGATAGAGTCAATACAATCCGAGCATGTTCAATTCAAGGTGAAACCAATTTGATGATGCCCACCTGAGATCAATTGAGTGGAAACATTATTATATTGGTCACTCTTTCGCACATTTTCCTGGCCTTATAGATGACCGGGACCTATAGCAAATGCGCCAAATTGTGTGACTTGATCGAGAGAAATTGGGCACCATGACAACAAAAGTCAAAAAAGAGTTTGATTTGAGGAAGAAAATTACAGGTTGGTGAAAGAGGAAATTGGTGTGAATCTTTGCGGGCGATATGGAGAGACAATAAGTTAATTAAAAAAGGAACGTCAAAAAGTGTCGGCAATGTAGATCAGTGAGTAGAGAAGAACCGTTCGATTTGGCAAGTTAAACAACGTTGAGATAGCCAGGTTCGATTTCACTAGGTCAATTATGAAAAAATGAAAACATACACTGGTAAAGGATTGTTTGAAATTTTTTAATGTTCTTTCAATCGTTTCAATATCTAGATTTTTATTTAAAATCAGGCAATTTTTAATTTTGCATGAATTTGTATAAAAATCTGTTTATTAAAGCGAAAGTTCATGAATTGAAAAACAAAAAGAAAAAACGAGCAGAAATAGGAACGAACCAAAATCATCGACCGGATAAGAATTACCTAACATATTTCAGCAATTAATTAGACAATACTTAATTGCAAGCAAGGCATAAATAGATAGGTATAAAAACATTCAAGCGTGAACAATAAGATATCATCTAACATCGTCAACGTGTTTCCCGCATAAAATTACCCCTAAAGGGGTGATTTTTGAGAAAATTTCGAAAAATAAAATTTTTCCATTGTAGAATATGTTCAATGGTGTATAAGAGCTCAATTTATTTCAGGTTTCCTTTATCCTTTTCAACTTTTTTTAAAATCGTTCAAATAAAATTTCTGCCCTAATGGAATCGAACTCTCGACATTTGAATGCAAAGTGAGACTCTTACCACTTTGCTATGGGAAGGATATTATTTTCTTGCAGAAATACCCTCTATATTCTAACAAAACTCAAACAAAGTCAAAAGAAATTATTTTATGACGCCAAATTACAATGCTAGCCATAAGGAAATGCCCAGTAGTGACCACCACAATTGTCAAAACAAAAGAACGCCGACTGCCACTTATGGAACTAGAGTTAAATAAGGACTATATACGAAGAGGAGTTGTAAATGGAAATGAGTGAATCGAAGGAAAGAAGATTGTTGCCAAACTGACATAACAAAATACTTATGTAAACTCAAAAAGTATGTCAAGATTTAGGATATTTATGCAATAACAACGTGAAAGATGAGATTTGAATGAGATAATTATAAAAAAGGAAAAACTTAGATCTTATCATCTATGGAAAAATGTTCCCACGTAGGTCAAAATCGAAAAATTTAAGCAAAATTTTGTGTCACTTGCTCCTGCACCATGGTGGTAAGTTTTATCTCATTCTGGAAATTTCCTATACCTAGTCCTATGACTTATATGCCTTTCTTTTTGTTTATCAAATTATTTTATACGACACTCGAATCCTCTAAATACCGGTATCGAGTTACCGATTTAATTTTCGCATAATTGGCGGCGGATGGATTAAAGGTTGGCGCCAGCTACCAGCTGTATACTCAGCTGGTACGAGTGGTAATTCAGGAATGGGTAGGCAAAGGCCACAAATAGCATCAAGCTCACAAGCTCGGCCATCTGCGCGACAGTCAGTGGGCTACAATCCAATTTCCGGAAAGTCACTTCAAGTTAAGGATAGTTAATTAAGTATAAAGGCTAGGTAAACTCTATATCATGGCGTGAAAATCATGAAAAATCTGGGCGCGTATGGCACGGCGGTTTTTTGCTAAAATTCGAAAATTTAAAAAAATCAGGGCCAAATTATAAATTTTTCTAAAAATTCAAATAAAACTCAAAAATTTCACACCTCATAATTTCACAACTCATTTTTCGGAAACGACTTTTCGGACACAATAGTTTATTGGACTGTAGCGAACAATTATTCCGAGCAAGTTAATCTTCGAAACGCCTGCCGATCACGCTGGAATCCAACAAATCCTATATAACAAAAGGCCCGAAATTCTATTAAATTTATCGTGAGCCCCATCATAATCCATGGCCATCAATGAAGATTTATTGAAATTTCGACAAAAAATGCAATAAATTTTTGGATGATGAGAGAGCACAAATTTTCCAGCGAATCCGGGCATTGTTGTAATTTGACTAGAGGGGAAAATGGACAAAGAAAGAAAGTTCAAAGCTTGAGGCCTTTACAATATCTACCGGCAAATTCCCAGGCTTTTTTGAATAAAAGAGTGGAAATTCGAACAAAAGATCAAGTTCATGAAAAGGTGTTGAAAAACAAATGATACAAATTGAATGAAGAAATTAGATAATCAGCTAATAACAAATTTTTCAATTTTGGCACCCATTTTTCAAGTTTTCAATTTTGATGAAAGTCCCACTCAAGGGATTCTACCAGTGGCGTAGGCAGAAACTGTTAAAACCTATTCTACGCCGCAACTCTAAAATAGACATAGGATTAACAAATCATCATAAAAGCAACCAAGACAAGAACCGAAAAGAATAAGTCAAGAAAATTAATCCCGTTAAGGATTGTCGGAAATAGAAAGGAAGAAAATACATCTAAAGCTATATGCTTAAAAGCATTTGTATCCAAAGGCGGTGACCGATTGGGGAGTGGACGAGGCGAAACGAAAGAAGTGTATGTGGACACTGGGCACACACCATAAACAGTAAATAATAAAGAAGTTCCGGGATTTGGCACTTCCGCACGGATTGAAGAAGGAAATTGTGATAATCCTCAAATCTCTGCTCTAGAGATGTAGAATTTTTAACGAGCAATAGGAAATTGGTAAGAAGGGTAAAAGCATGAAAATGGAAAATTTTTAATTTTTTTTGAAAAAATATGAAAATACCAGTACACAAAAATGGCTTACAAAACAGATCTTTTTGGGATTTTCCCCTCTTAAGGGTACTTTCTCGTGGTCAAAAGTTCTCCAAATTGGCTGAAATTTGGTATCCAGGGGGTTTTTCTATATGAGGAACACGAATCTGAAGGAATTTTTTATTTTGACCACGTGAAGGTACCCCTACGAGTATTATTTAAATTATACAACTTTTTTAAACTAAAATTTATCGATTTCTTGACTTATGGTATACTGAAATTTGCATACAAAAAAAGGGTGCGTTAAAAGTTCGTGATCACTTTTTTTAAATGTTGATATTTGACTATAGAAGTCGATTTTTGACGAAATTTTCGACATTTTTAGGGTTTTTCTATGCGCAGAACAAGAATCCACCGTTATTTTTCCTTCTAGACCTCGGAAGCATGGTCAAAAATGGCTTACAAAAACAGATCTTTTGTGGGATTTTATCCCTCGTAGGGGTACTTTTCCGTGGTCAAAAGTTGTTCAAATCAGCTGAAATTTGGTATTCGGGGGGGGGGGGTTACATGGAGAACACGACTCCGAAGGAATTTTTTGATTTTGATCACAAGAAAGTATCCCTACGAGGGTAAAATCTCAAAAAAGGTCTATTTTTGTAAGCCATTTTTGACCATATTCTCGAGGTCTAGGAGAAAAAATAACGACAGATTCTTGTTCGGCGCATAGAAAAACCTTAGAAATGTCGGAAATTTCGTCAAAAATCGACTTCTATAGTCAAATATCAACACTTTAAAAAAAGTGATCATTAACTTTTAACTCACCCTGTAAGTCGTTCAAACATTTTTCCATAAAAACCAAAACTTGAATAGACAAGTGCCAAACATGAATCATGTTTGTATAAAAAGGTCAACCCTGAAGGATGGACCTAACAAAAAACACCAAATCGGCAATCGGAAATAGCCCATCTTCGGCCAATATGCACAAATATGTGGTCTCTTTCAAAAGAGAAATAATGCGTTTTAATATTTTTATGCAAATTTTTTAGATAGATAAATATACCGGATATAATTTATGTATCAGAGATAGATAGAGGACAGTAATGTATTCGGATTTCGGACAACTTCCCCCAATTGGCGACGATCTGCGGATTAAAATTTTTGTGTGTTGAAATCCTCATATTTAAGCAACAAAAAATGCCGCAGGTAAGAAATTTTGTTGAAAAATCATGTATCTTATTGAGTCGATCAATAAAAAAGATACATCGAGGGTTATTTCAAATCTTAACGGAAATGACTCATTCAGGGTTTTTCTAAGCGGGAAATCGATTTTGTTCATTTCCGAGCCACTAAAATGCTTCCTGAACCTAATGGGATGGAAATTTTGTGTTATTGTCAACAATAAAATAAACCTACTGTTCATATCTATTGCTGCTTGGCGAAACATTTGACATAGTTGTGTGAGCTGAAACTTCATCATAAATTAGACTATTAGACATCCTAGGTAGTGTTGGAACACACCAATACCCCGATTCATAATAATTCGAACCAGACGCAGACCTCGATGATCGAGCTACCTCTGATTCTTCCATAGTCAAAGCTTCTATGGGTTTATTAATAATCATAGAAAAATAAATCACTCATTTTTTTAAAGATAAATAAAATTGGCCTAAAACTGGAATTTTGGAAATTTGCATATATAATTTGGACAAGGAACACGAAAATGCCATTAGGGAAAAATCTCTTCAACAGGTTGCCCCGACTGGCCTACAATGATGGCCATTTCCCGCTTATTGTCATGTCGATTAAAGGCAAGCTTGAGGAATGAATGAAAGGAAATAAGGCGTGTCGGTTGGGTGTCTTTTTTGCGCGCACGGCTGGCCATAGATTTGTGTTGATCGGAAGAAGAAGAAAAATTGAAATCAAGAAAAAATTGTAATAGATTTTGAAGAAGATTTTCTCTGTTACGGAATATTGATTAATCAATCGAATAAAAAAAATTTATAACCCTTTCCATGGCGAAAAGCGAAAAAAAGTGACGGCTTAGCGGCGAAGTGAATAAAAAAAATGTAAAAAGACAGTCGGGTTCGATCCCGCTAGATTCAAACTTGGATTTTTAACATCAAAAGTTTGATCCTATCGGGATTGAACCTGACGATCTCAACTTTGCTTAACTTACACAATCGGATGGGCGCTTTCTTTATCCACTACGCTATGATTTATCACAAATTTTAGAGCCTCGCATAAACTGACTATAATCATATTTCTACTCCACGTTTTTGAGATTAAAAAATCTTAAAATAGAAACATTTTTGCACTTAGCCTGACAAATAACATGCTTTCGAAAAGGTGAAGGACGTCAAAATCTATTAATTTTCTACACTTATAAAAACTTCTTCGGCTCCTTCTTCTTCACAACCTTGCACGCACATCTTATTGTGCTGGAACTAAACGAAAACTCATACAAGACAAATTTTTTGCTGTTTTATGGCGCCTTCTTGAAAATAGCCCTAGCGAAGCAATAAAACTAACAAAACGCGACATCCACATACTACAGTCAATTCTTGTGTTCCAAGCCATATTCTCTATCCAGTCTCATATAAATCCAACAATGGCTCACTCGAATATTGTTTCCTAATGGAAGACAATCGGTCAAGCAAATTGGTCAAGGTTGTGTTTTTCCTCAAATGATTTATCACAAAAATAAATGGCAGAAATAAATGAGATGAGACTTGTATGATCAATGAACTGGTCGCATATATGTTGGTTGCGCAAGTCTGGCGATTAAATATTGTGGGTTGTGATTTGGGAACAGAAGGAGGGTATGGTTAAGTGGAGTGTTGTAAATCATAAAAAAAATATGAGTTTATTGAGTGGATTTTAAACAGCCAATTTATATGATAGTAAGTAAGCATAAAAATAAAACGCCAAGTAGCGGAGTAGTAAGCACAAGGAACTTAAAGGGGGAGACCCATTTATACATTAAAATCCAGATTTAAAAAAAAACGAAGTTTTATGGTGATACAGGGTAAAAAATAGCTGAAAAATTGATTCCGCGAACTCCCAAATTGTGAAAACGCTTCCTTGACCCTGATTCAGAGAAGAAATCAGTGTATTGAAGCGAAATCAAACATCTTCGGATTTTTATGAGAGAACCCAAGAATCGACGGTTTTCTCATAAAAATCCGAAGATGTTTGATTTCGCTTCAATACACCGATTCCTTCCCTGAATCAGGATCAAGGAAGCGTTTTCACAATTTAGGAGTGCGTGGAATCAATTTTTCAGCTATTTTTTACCCTGTATACACAATAAAACTTCGTTTTTAAAAAAATCTGGATTTTAGTGTATAAATGGGTCTCCCCCTTTAAGGTTCAGGTAAACACGAGGAACTTGAGGTTCAGGTAAACACAAGGAACTTGAGGTTCAGCCTACCCCCTGTCTCCAAATACTGCCTATGTCCCTGCCCAAGCCAATCGCGTAGCCAGATCCCCACGAACGGGAGTGTATTGTAGTTGAAGGCTTGTTCACAATGCACGCAAAAGTGACACTGGTTAAAAGTATCACGAAAAGTGATATTATTGAAACAGATTTTATTATAATATCCAACAACAATCCAACCCTTACATAGCAACAACAAAGAACATGAATCCTATCAAGCGTAAAATTTCTTGTCGGACTCATAAAAAACGAAAAAATTCCACCCGCTACATTCAACAAATGTCAGCAGGGGTCAGTAATATACATAGACACAACAAGAGGAACTTAGTTAACCTAATTAATAATGCCTTTGAACACCCTATAGTGAATCAATAATAACGAGCAAAAATGATCAAAACGTGCCGACATTGCCACATGTCAGGTGTACAAGATAAATTTGGAATCTTTTTTCTCGCCTTGTTAATATACTGTAAACAAATGTACTCGAGTAATACAAACTTGATTGTTTTGGGGCAAAAGATGGAGGATATATCTATTCAGAGATCGAGTAAACTTTATAGGCATTTCCAGTAAGCGGAAAAAGTCAGCGTCATGGTGAAGTGGCAAATGTCTCATTTGCTGTCAATTAGTCTAGGTTTCGATCCAACCAGGGCGAAAATTTTTTTTTGATTTGATCGATTCAAACAATTATTAAAGTAAACCCTACGTAAAATTGGATGTAGAATTTTATCTATTATTTTTTTCTCTTTAAAGACTATCCACTGACAAGGAATAGTAGCGAACTGTCAGTCAGGGATTTTTAAAATTTCTAAAGACCAGGGTAAAAATATAAGAAACATGCCACAAAAAAGTTTTGCTACCAGCACTAGGAAGAATGGAAAAAAATATTTTAAAAAATTTAAAAAAATAAAACTTTTAAGTGTAAAAAATTAAGCTTCAAACGGGATTCGAACCCGAGACCTTTATCGTCGTAGGCCGACGATTTATCCACTGTGTCATACGAGCTTCTACTTTATTTATTTTGAAATTTACTATCTGAACATATCGAATGAAGGAGGGTCCTTTTTGACCGATTCAAAAAACAACGGTTTTTGAATCGTTCAAAAAAATTTTTTGCCCCTGCAGATCGAACCTTCGACTATTTGAATGCAAAATGAGACACTTGCCACTTCACCATGAATTATGACTTTATCTGATCGAAAATTTTTAACGAAAAACAATGTATGGCAATAAAAAATCAAGAAATCAATGAATGCCCAAAAGAAATTGGTCATTAAACTAAATTCTACAAGAACTGCCGCCCTCCGACCAACTTGTTTCCGGCTTTGCTCGTCAACTTCCGTCTAACTTCTTCTAAAAAACTTGTCCGAAAACACCCATTTGTTGTCGAAAAATGCAAAAAATACGCATCGAAAATGTTAGATTTATAAACTATGTACCTATTTCTAGAGAATTTGAGTGAAATCTAACCTAAAATCAAGGACCAAAACAATTTGCTCCTCGCGCGAAAAGATGGAGCTAGCCAAGGGTATAATTAATTATCCAAGCTAAGGCATTAAGAATGGCCATTATATGCAAATTTCTAGAGTAAGATCATATAGAAGACTATATGATATAGGAAAGATTAAAATGGTGTCAAAATCTTATCTAGGAATGTTGATCAAAAAGTTTATGCAAATGAGGCTTATTGAGAAGAGCTGAAAATTCCTTAATTAGAAATTTTCAATAAGGCAGAGTATTTCTGGCCATGAATAAAAAGTTTAGCTCCATGGTGCAGGAGCAACTGGCGCAAAATTCATCTTGAACGGGAGAGATCAATTCCCGGAGGTCGTCGTCAAAATAGATTGCAAAATTTTTCATGTATTTTGAGTGGGATTTGTTTTACAACTTTTTTTGATTTGATAAAAACAATATTTCGCCTCAGGGATCGAACCCTCCCTGTTCAAGACTGATTTTGCACCTCTTACTCCTGTGCTATCGGAACAAAAAACTTTATTCGGGAAATGCCCAATATAACTTTTTCAACCCTGAAAATCAGGATTAAAATTCTAATCGGAATAAAAATTCTTGTATGATGTGTTCCAACATTTGAAATAAAAAAGTTTCAAGAAAATTTTCTACCTGATCCAGACGCTATATAATATCCTCCACTATCATTCTTCCTTAATAAGCCTCTTGCTTCGTCATCACTTCTTTCTTGGTTACTCAAAGTAGTTTCTTTTGAAGAAGATGGTCCACCAACACTATTTACATACTGTTGTTGTTTTCTCATCTAAAGTTAAGAAATTTTTGGCTAAACAAATTTTTTATCACCTCTTGAGAAATAGGATGTTCATAAGCATGTGAAGAATATGGAGGAGCTGAAGAAGGTAGCTGAGATTCTGGTAAATTTGGAACTTGAGAAGAAGGTCCTAAATTTTTTGTTTATGAAGTTTTAGCGCTCGAATGACGTATACAAGCAGTGGAGAGAAGAGTAACCCCAGGGTTATCAAATTGTGATCTATGGGTTACAAATGTAACCCAGACAAGCATTTTGCGACCCAAAAAATGTAAAATTCCTATGTCTGGGTTACACTTTGTAACCATACATTACCAATGGGCGGGGGACTGTCCCCCTCCCCCCCCTCATGTAGCTAGCGTCGAGCCAAAAGTTAAAGATTCATATAGCCTCAGAGTGGCGAAGCCGTTATAACCTCGGAGTTATATAGCCTCGGGGTGGCGAAGCCGGCTAGAAACTACCTTAGGTTAAAAAAAGGTCTTTTTTTGGTCGACACTATATAGCCTCGAGGTAGCTTGTCCCCCTCCTTGTTCATGTATGTTTGTAACCCAAACAAGCTTTTTGTCAATGAAGTGTAACACAGATCATAAATTTTTGTCGCCCACGTCAGAAACCAATATAGCAACCCTGGGTAACTCCCTTTTTTAAATTTTTAAATAAAAATCAAATTTTTCACACACAAAAATGCCAAAAATGATTGGGGGGAGGGGTAAACCACCAAAAAGTTGATTACGTAATATCTGGATGACCCCTAAGGGCATAAAAAGCTATAAAGTATAAAAAGTCAGGTTTCAGCAAAAAAAAAAAGATTCGTTCGATCGTTATCCAAAAAAAGCAGACCGAATCAATCGATTCGTAAGAAAAAAGTGCACAAAAAGTCAACATTTGTGGATTATCTTTAGAAATTGTATAAATTAAAATTTTTTCCTAAATCCAAAAATAATTTTTTCCAAAATTATTTTTACCCCAAAAAATCCCATCAAAAAGTATCACGAAAAAATTTTCACGGATGATTTCATTTTCTACCGATTAATTAGAAAAGTCGGCACAATTTACCAAACAAAAAATGCAATCGAAAACTATTTTCATTCGTGAGAAACTTTGAAAAAAACCGCAATCTCATTTTTTTCTCTCTGGGTGGCAGGTTCGCAAAAAGGAAAAACATCTGATATAAATTAGAAAAAAATTGCGGCACTTTCATTGCAAGAAAATACAAGAACAATTAGACTTTTTACGCGTGTTAGGAAGTAATCAATTTCGATTCGATTGCGACAAAGAATGAAATTTATATTAGAAACTTAGGACCTATAGTTCCGCTTTTGTGTATTGTCCATATCCGACTCATGGACACATTTTAAATAGCGGCCAGTTGGACTTTTTAATCAGCGTAATACACAAGTCAAAGCGGAAGCGGGTTAATGTCCAATAGTGGAAATGCGGGAATTGTAAATGCGCAAAAAAGCGGAATGCCGGTTTTTGCTAAAATTTTGAGACAGACTAAAAAAGTTAAAGCTTGATATATTCCGTTTCAGAGATAGGTTTAGATTTTTTCAGTAAACCAACAGTAAGTTACAAGAAAGCATATAAAAGTTACGAGAAAATATCCTTGTATAACTTACTGCTTTGTCTCCGTCGTGGCTGATTCTTATCAGGATCTTCATAAAGGTTGTCGTCTGGACTAGGCTCCTTTTCTGGTGGCGGCGAGTACATTGGAGGCCGAATTCGAAGAAATTCTAAAATTTGCAAATAATTTTTATAAGGTTTAAAAATGGGACTAGTGTGTTTTGGGGTCTTATAAATACGAAATGGAATTTTTTTATTTCTTAAAGAGTCAATATAGCCACCTTTTGTTTATGGAAAAGTGTGAAGGAGGATAAACAATGAATATTGGAATAAACATAAATTAGTTTTTCTGGAAAATATTTTTTCAAATCTTGAAAAATCATGTGTAAATATGCAAGCTTTTATCCACCATGTAGTCATAGTTGTTCTTTATTACAATCTATATCAAGACCTCTATATGCAAATTTCTTAGCTTATAATCTAAAATTATCTCATGCTGAATGACTGGTCGACTAATATATTTCTTATATATTACATAATTCATGAGCTAGCACACTAGATTTATATAAAGTTTCCATTTGAATAGGTCCATGTTTGAAATATTAGCCGGCAAAATTTGCATATTTAAGAGGAAAAGTTGCATATGAAACTAAGTCTCGAGGCTTTGATACAGATTGGAGGGGGACAGTGCCGTAATGCTGATCCAAATTGGAGGTGGGAGGAAGTTTTGGTTTGAGAGGGGGAATTTTATTTTTCTTCCCCGAAAAATAAAAATTTTCCAATTTGGGGCGGAGGTCCCCTTTTTTCAGTTCCCCCATTTTTTCGTTTAAAAATAAAAGGAGAGGATGGCCTTCGGGCCGCAAATTTTTTTTGGCGAGGTTCATTTTGGCATACACAATGAAGGGACGAACAAGAACGTGACGATCGAACGGGACGATTTTTTTCTTCAGATCTCAGCTACTTTAAGGAATTTTTAGATAATGTAAAAGATTTTTTTCTCAACCTTTTTATCCTGAGTAAAAAAATCTTTGACACC
Source organism: Acrobeloides nanus (assembly GCA_900406225.1). Classification (NCBI taxonomy): domain Eukaryota; kingdom Metazoa; phylum Nematoda; class Chromadorea; order Rhabditida; family Cephalobidae; genus Acrobeloides; species Acrobeloides nanus. The sequence goes on along the minus strand of OZJO01000814.1, from coordinate 30,932 downwards.
ATATCAAAATTTCTTTTAGGAGTCGAAATCGTCTTGTTCTTGTCGTCCCGTTATTGTTCATCCCGTTTTTGTGTTGTTTGAACGATCGTTCCATCCCGTTATTATGTATGCCCTCATTTGATTTTCATTTTCTACCTGGGGGAATTGGGGGTTGTACACATATGGAGAGAATTCCACTCTCTCCCATAATTACAAAGCTGGTTGAAAAATATGAATATATATACTTCCCAGTATCGATCAAGTTAGATTTCTTACCTAGTATAGTATCAATGCCCCCATATTGCCCATATGGATTCCTAACTGGCGACTCTAGCCTACGCAACATAGAATTATTGTTAATAGAAAATTAAGTTATAAATAGAGTTTTACTAAGACGTTTCATAATAGTAAAAAATCTAGAAAAATAAGATCTTAGTCAACGCACAAGTGCTCATCTTTTCCCATACACTTGCGGTCTAGATGACTCAGAACTGCGCAAATTCCTCACAATCACCGAGGGCAATAAATCTTGCCCACAAGGCCCAAACTTTTGGACACAAAGTTGAAGCCGATTGGAGTAATGTCTACGAGATCAGAAAAGCAGCTGTGAAGAGGAATAAAGAGCGGAAAGGAACTTCTTTGTAAGGTTCATATAGCCAAATCGAACTGCGGCTAATCTATCAAACTTGAGTCATTTTTCAAAGGAAATAGGCAGAAATTACCTAACAAACCGAATTTTGTTCGGTTTTTTAAAGGGGATTCGCATTTACAACTTTTTATGATTCACTAAAATAAAAATATCGACTGTGATGGGATCGAACTTACGCCAATAACATGAATGGCCAGTATCCTAGCCATTGGGCCATGCGCACTCAGCTTTTTTAACGCTAACCACGATTANATGATTCACTAAAATAAAAATATCGACTGTGATGGGATCGAACGCCAATAACATGAATGGCCAGTATCCTAGCCATTGGGCCATGCGCACTCAGCTTTTTTAACGCTAACCACGATTAGCGTTATCCATGGTTAGCACTAACGGTTAACGCTAACCATGATTAGCGCTAACAAGGAGATAAACATATGGCTACAGAGTTTAGCTACTGCGCACTCTATATACTCGCTAAAAAATTCTATCTGCGACAAACTTGTCCCATCCACAAGTTTCCTCTATTTTCCACTCGGATGGTCCATCTTAGTTTTTTATGATCCTAACAAAATCGGACACGACACTATGAATGAGCAGAACATTTTGATACTCCTCCTCGACTGAATGCCCATGTCCACAACAACCGATATTCGGAAAGAAAACATTTTCACGTTTAAATATATGAAGAGAGGAATATGGCTGGAAATAAAAAAGCGAAAAAGACGGAGCTGCTTTTATGTGCTGACAAGCAAGCATTTTTGCGCCTTCTTCGTCATCATAATATTGTCAAATCGTTTGCATAAATTTTGCATTCCTGACTGAATTTTCGTGCCATCTTCTTCCGGACGAAAAAGTCTATTCAGAAAAGAGGAGTGGGTCATCAGAAGCGAGGTGAATTTTGGTTAAATACAGGGTCATTCAGCACAACCTCCCCCCAAAGAAAGTTGAATATCTCAGCGAATTTTTTTCTCATGCGGCCTTTTGCATGTTATTAGTTGACCAATAGGACACATTATGCAAATATTTTCAAAAATTTTGAACAAGTCTGAGTATTGAAACGAAAACCTGAATTTTTGAAAAATTCCGCCGCCAATTGATAAAGCGCATCGAGAAACACTAGTACCCCAAATTTCGTATAAAAAACATATTCTTCATCTTCGAGAAAATTTAATTCAAAATTTATTAAAAATGATCGGAATTCACTAAAAATTATGCAAATTTCGACCGTTTTGAATCAAATTTTCTCGAAAACGAAGGATATTTTTTTTACAAAATTTGGGGTACTGCTGTTTTTCGATGCGCTCTATCGATTGGTGGCGAAATTTTTCAAAAGGACTTAAAATTNTTGAATCAAATTTTCTCGAAAACGAAGGATATTTTTTTTACAAAATTTGGGGTACTGCTGTTTTTCGATGCGCTCTATCGATTGGTGGCGAAATTTTTCAAAAGGACTTAAAATTAAGGTCTTCGTGTTGATACTCAAACTCGTTCACAATTTTTGAAAATATTTGTATATTGTGTCCTATTGGTCAACTAATAACATGCAAAAAACCGCATTTGAAAATCTTTTAAATTCGCTGAGATATTCAACTTTTTTGAGGGGAGGTCGTGCTGAATAATCCAGTAGTATGAAAAAGTAAAAATTAAGCAAGACGCCTAGCAACGATTTTCGAAATTCCAATCAAGTCAAAGTCAAAATCCAAGTTCCAGAATTCATTCGTAAGAATGAATAACTCGATTATTTTTCAATAGTCCACTTATTACTCGGAAATAACTAAATTAGTTCACAGAGAAGGCTCTTAGAAACGCAACACTGGTCAGTTAGGGACTTGTTTGAAAATAATAAGAGCTAATTGGGCAATAGAAGGATTTCAAAAAATTATTTATTTTTGAAAAAAATTTTGCCAAAAAAAAGATTTTTGAAAAGAAACAATTTTTACAGTCATTTTTACCCAAAAATTCAATTTTTGACGATTTTTATTCAAAAATGGAATTTTTAGTGTCAAAATTGAAAAAATTACGCCGGCTTCGCTGCTTTTATTTATAAAATCCAAGTTCTGACTTTTATTAGCACCTCATTCTTTTGATGTCCCTCATTTGTGCCACCTTTTTGACTGTTTGACTTTTGTGCTCTAATTACATCCGGCGCCGACACTGTCACACGATTGTTTGTATATAATAAATGAGTTCCGATTCTATTGTCTAAACGTATTTTCGGACCAGGTTTACAAGAGAGATTTCACAGATCTCTAATCCCGAAAACTAGAATCAACAACATGTTTTGCATTATTCGAAAATTGGAAAATATGGACAAAATTACCCGACAATGGTTAAATAGTAAATTGATACGGTCGAAATTGGGTACAGATGTAAACTAATTAATTCTATCCTTTATACAAATGGGAAAAGTTAAGGTCATGGGGGCGATATGGGTTTGGGGAAATGGATGCACAAGTTATAAAAAGTGACAATCCTTGTCACCGGCACAAAATATGCGAATTTTGAATATAATAATATTTTGTTCAATGTGACAAATGAGGCAAATTTTTCATGCAGATTCGAGCGGATTGTCATAACAGATGTTACGACTCACACGGATTTTCATACGGATTCATACGGATATGACTGTTGTGACTGAAAAACGCAGTTACGACAATTCGTATGAATCGTATAACTCTTTTCAAAGCCAGTCAGAAAAAAAGTGTCGCCCAAACAGCGCAGGAGCAGATGCCGCAATAGCCAGCTTGAATGAAGGAGGGTTTGTTCCCACAGGGTCGAAATTTTAATTTTAGCGAATCAGAAAAAGTTGTAAAAGCAAACCCCCCATAAAATTACATGAAAAATTGTGCCTATCGTTATTTTTCGATTTTGATCTCTGTTGGACCCTATACTGGCAGTGTTAATTCTTAGAGCTACCACCGGATTTGCTTTTACAACTTTTTCTAATTCGCTAAAATTAAAATTTCGATCCTGTGGGAATCGAACCTTCTTCATTTAGGATGGCTATTGTGCCACCTGCTCCTGCGCTATGCAGGAGCAGGTAGCACTAAGGGCGACACTGTTTTTCTTATTGGTCATGAAAAGAGTTATAACACAGTTACGGATTGTAACCCTATCAGTCGTAACAAGAGAATCTGTATGAGTCGTAACAGCAAAAAAACGCGTTACAACTCATACAGATTGGCATCCGTGGAGACCCTTAGGGCCGCCACTAATACGTTCGGACGGCTCCCGAACGGACTATAGTTCACTAATAACTTCACTAATTGCGTTTGGACGCGTTCGGAAACGTTCGGATGCGTTCGGGCGCTCGTCTGAACATTTTCGAACGCGTCCAAACGTTTCTGAACGCGTCTGAACGTTTCCGAACACGTCCGAACGCCTATTAGTGATGTATCCGAACGGAATTAGCGATATTATTAGTGATAAATTAGCGAAGTCAAAAATTTCCAAACGTGTTAGTGGCGGCCCTTACCCCGAGTCAAATTTGTCACCAATATCACTATGAATAAATTATGCTTGTGCCCAAAATTCGCATATTTTTATCTGGTGAATAGGATTGTCACTTTTGTAACTTGTTTGGGAGACAAAAAATCATTTTTTACTACAAAAATCAACTTTACCTCCAATATTAGGGGCATCCGTTAGAATAGTTCCAGATCTCGGAAAATACGGACCTGGTAGAATTTTTGGTAGTGGTTGACCGTCTTCCATTCTAAAATTTTTGAATTTTTCTAAACATCACAACGAAAATCCTAACCTATAGGAAACAGAGTTATTCGTTTCCGTTTCTGTACTTTCTGTATTTGGGGTAGATAGTGAATAACTGACAGAATTTTCTTCTTCCTCGTCCGATACTTCTTCGTTTGATCTATCTATTTTTAATAAGGGATCAGAAAAATTTAGTGAATTATTTGGAGTTTTGATAGAGGAATTTCTCGGGGCTCCTTCTTCTTCATCGAGGTCTTGTGCTAAAAATATTAAATAAAAAAGAAACTTGAATAAATGTTAAGTTCTAGGCTATGGCTTATCATTTAGGTTTGCGAATATTTGACTTATCATCTTGTTATCATAGCCTTAGTTCCCTATAGGCAAACATTTATACAGCAAACATATCGTCACTTTGGTTGATCAAACATTAAACAAGGGCATATGAACTTGGTAAAAGATCAAAAATTTTGATTTGTCATCCGCCTCAAAAGCGAAAAAATTTTAAATGCTGGGGTACTACTTCGGATTAACGACCTCAAATGACAGGGTTCTGAAGTCGGATTTTTTTTCAAAATCAAGCATTTTAGGGGCATTTTTATGCAAGAAATCGATTGCGCTCATTTCCACAGTATGAAAACGAATACTTTTCATGAAAATGAACCTTTTATACTGCAATCAGACAAAAACAGCTTCCACGCTTTGTTGATGCGCGCCATAAAAATTGAAAAAATCATAAAAATTACATGCTCATGAATTATAAAAGACTCATTTTCACAAAAAGTATTCGTTTTCACGCATCGGTAATGCGTGCAATCGATTTCTCGCATAAAAATACCCCTAAAAAGCTTGATTTTGAAAAAAATTTCGACTTCAGAACCCTGTCATTTGCGGTCGATAATCCGATGTAGTACCCCAGCATTTAAATTATTTTTGGGCTTGGCTGCGTGAGGCAAATCTGACACCCCTCTTATGTATGACTCAAATGCTTGCTCCAAATGCGATTTTTGCGATTTTTCGCTTAAATACACAGGCCTTCCTTGGATCAGGGAAGCGTTTTTTCGCCTTGAAAATGTCAAATTCGGATTTTCCACATGTTTTTACCCCTAGAAGGGTCATTTCTAGAAAAATTTTGAAAATTTTTTCACGTGGGTGGCCCCCTATTGTAGTTGCTTCGGTATTTTTGACAAAAAAATTAACCATTTTTTGACGATTTTTGGTTGAAAATATCATTTTTTATTGAAAAAGGTGACATTTTCTTCAAAAAATTTCAAAATCGAAAAACATCTTGGTTCCCAATGAGAAAAAATTTCAATTTTTTCCATAACAGGAGCGGTCTCCCTGACTCATTGGTTATACGCTACTTTCAAACGTAATGGTAGTTCTCTCCATACAAACTTGGCCACTGATATCTATTCAAGTGTACAAAAGCGTGCAGCTGTAAACCGAAGATAAAATTCTTCCTGTTTCGGTGACATGAAAAGAAATTGCTCGAGAACGGAACATTATACAGCCTTTAAATGACGCCAAGATTACACCTTTTAGTTTTGCGCGAAATCAAAAAGTTATAATAGAGGAAAAGAGGCCATTTCTTACAAAAAAGATCTATTTTTCAGAAGATTTGCTGAATGTTTGTCCTTGCTCAATCGTTTCAATATACAAACTAGTTTCCAATAGCGACCGCAAATGGCAGGGGTCTGTGGTCCGTTGCTTACTTCCGGAAACGGAAGTGATCAACAAATGAATGAAAAATCCACTTCCAACTTCCGGAATTAAAAATCACTAAAAATCCCACTTCCGGAAAATTTCCGGAAGAGAAATTTCTTCTCCGGAAATTTTACGAAGTCAGAACCGGAAGTTGGACATTGGAAGTGGGATTTTTAGTGATTTTCAATTCCGGAAGTGGATTTTTCATTCATTTTTTGATCACTTCCGGTTCCGGAAGTAAGCAACGGGCCCCTGGATCTGAAATTTTTTTCGAATTTTAACCGTAAAAGCGTCGTTTACCCCGTTTTTCTATGCGAGAAATCGATTGCGCGCATTCCCGAGGCATGAAAATGCTTCCGTTACATCGAAAAAAATCAACTTTTTACCGGAAAAATCCGGCATTTTCACTTCTCGGGAATGCGCGCAATCGATTTCTCGCATAGAAAAACGGGGTAAACGACGCTTTTCCGGTTAAAATTCGAAAAAAATCCAGACCCATGAATTTCGCTATTGGAAATTAGTACCCAAACCTTTATTGAAAATCAGGCAAATTCTTGCCTACTTTTTTGAAAGACAAATTTTTTTAAAACAAAATTAAAAATTCAGCAAACCTATAAAACTAAAACCTAGAAAACCCGTCTAAAACAAACCAACAAGCCAAACTTTGTCGTTTCCTATCTGCGTGCTAAAAAGTCGTCCAAATGGCCCACTTATGGTCAACTTATCGAGTCGGCTTGCCGAAGGAAATCGTTTGACACAAAAAAACTACGAGAAGGAACAGAAGGCAAATATTTACCTACGAATGATCCCACTTCGGTCAACTTCAATGTCTCTCTATCTTTTTGCTTTTGGCATTGCACACAGGTGAGAGCCAAAGAGGACCTGTTTTCCCAGGAGAAGCTTATGGGTTGACCTAGAGCAATGGTGAAACTTTTTGAGGCGGGAACAAGTCTTGGAAGGCATTTTTGAGTATCGAATGACTTTTGTGCAAAAATTGGGTCAAAATTAACAAATAAAACAAAGAATCTCTATGCATCTTTCAGGCATGTATTTTGAGTTTAAACACAAGTGGATGAAAAAATTCGGGGTTGGAATTTTTTATTTAAAAAAATTATCAGAGCCCTAAATTTCTATAATTTTGAAAGTTTTTGTTTTTCCTTATGTTTTCAAAATTGTTGAAAAAAACTTTTGATTCTATATTTTACAAAAAAATTTTAGGATACCAAAAATTTAAAAAAGAGAGAATAAATCACGTCTAACTAAAAAATTTAGCATAAAATTTTCGTTCAAATCATTTGACGAAGCGATAATCTTTACACATCCTATCCCTAGAGATTTTGAACGAGCTTAATATAGACATCGTTATAACTAAAAATATACATTTTGCAACAAAAATTGAATTCAGGCTAAAAAAATTTCCATGCTGCTAAAAATACGAATCGATTTTTTGCTCAATTGAACCAAAAAACCAGCTTGTTAGCCAAATCATTGACAGATCAATAGGCTTTATTTGAATAATGGCCATCGGCTTACTACTAGAGCAAACTTGACTAATGATATTTAGCTTCTAGGAAAGAAATTGCAGATGGTAAATAAAGCGAATGGGGTTGCGAAAATGCAAAAAATTGACCCGAATTTTTTGGGCTAGTCAAAATTTCGAGTGTACATTTTTATGTTTATCAGATAAGTTTATTAGGGTCCAACGGACACAGACACTTGAGACGAATTTCCCAATCATGCTGATCGAAAACAGATGTTTTATGAGCGTTCCACAGGAGATGAAAAATGATACCTTTACAACACCGGTGAACGATGAAGATTGAGTGGAGGAAAATAAGCAGTGGAACAAGAAGTATTCAGGAAAAACATTTCATTACCTACTCTGTTCTGAATTTTGTTGGGGAAGGGGGACAAGAGCTCGTTTTCAGAAACAACCAAAGCAAAAACTGGGGGGGGGGAGAGGTCCAATCAGTGGCGACACCAGGATTTTGACTTTTTTGATTTGGGGAGGGGCCATCTAAGTAAAAACTTCATTTTTCTTAAAGTGGTGCAGATAATAGGTCATTCTCGGTCAAAAATTTTTTGTCAAAACAGCCTATATAGGGGTAAAATCATGTGAAAAATCGATTGCGCGCATTCCCGAAGCTTGAAAAGGCTCCCCTGACCCTGGTTCAGGGAAATAAGAGTGTGTATTGAAGCAAAAATATGAAAATTTTAGATTTTTCGCTTCAATACACTTTTAAAATTATCCCTAGAAAAGTCATTTTTGCAAAAATTCCAAAAAAAATTTTTCGGAGATACTGCTACAAAGTTTACTCTCTTTGAGAAATTTTTCGAATTTTGACCAAAAATTCCATTTTTCTTAAGAAATTTTCTGTTTTGGGGGCATGGCCCCTGGCTCTGCCACTGGGTCCAAGGGTATGATTATAGGAACAACTCGAGCGAAGACTGGGAAGGGGGTACAAGAGCTTGGTTCAAGAAACCACCCGAAAGGGGCTGTGAGTTCCCTCTGCCCATTTAAGATTTCCAACTTGAAAATACTTTTGTACCGTTTTTTGGAGCCCGAAAAATTTTTCAACAAAAAAATAACGTCAAATTCGTGTTCCCCGCCTAGAAAAATTCCCAGTATCAACAATCATCCAAATATACCGCTTATTAAATGATGCAAAAACAATTCGACTTCAATGGGAGTTGAACCAGCGCCATACGGCGCATAAATTTTTTTTCGTCCTAGTCATTAGATCATGCGCCACACTTTTTGGAATTTAGCCATGGAACAGAATCTACATGCTCTTTCAGTTTATCAAAAGAACATAATAATAAATCAAAAATTACAACCATACGAAAATGGTATAATCTCGCTAAAAGCCTCATCAAGCATTCTTATTCCTAGTGCCCAATGGCCAATCTAACAATACGGGACGAGAAATGAAACACAAGGTGTGCTCGATGAAGATGCAGTTAATTCACGGCATATCGGCTGTAATTAGCGGTATAATATAATCGGCCCAGTAGTCACGCCATGAGACTCGATGGGCAATGCGCGAAAACAGGTCTTTATGGGAAAAAGATTTTTAATTTTTATCCTATTTTTAAATTTGTTTAAAGAAGCTTTTAAAATTTTAAACCATTTTTGCAAAAAAATTAAAATTTTTTGCCGGGGCAAAAATTTTGAGCACAGCTTGGAATCGAACCAGAGGGAAATTGCTACTAGTATAGCATCTTAGCCACTCGGACATGTGGGCTTTTTAACCAATATCATTAAATTTCAACTATAAGACTTACGTAAAACATGATATGGGACCAAAAAATTTTTTTGAAGGGTACCCATACGATTTTTGTGTCATTTTTCTTCTCCCACCGAGCCCTATCGATCGGTTATAGGCAGTGACGGAATTGGACTTAAGGTCACGGAGATAGCACAAACAAACAAACACACATAGCGCCTTTAATATTTAAGGATTTCCATCCAAGAACAAAAGCATATAGTCCGTTTCCACGCCAGTTTCAAAATTTTTGCAAGCTCATAGTCAAGTGGTTTGGATGTCAAACGCCTGTTTGAAGGAGAAGGTTCGATCCCACACGGAGCGATTTCTTTTTGCATCGTTCAAAATTGATGAAAATGTGGGGTTTGTGGAATTTTTCTATGCGAGAATCGATTGCACACATTGTCAAAACGTGAAATGGACTGCGTATTGAAACGAAAACCTGAATTTGAATTTCTGAAGGAATTTTTGAAAAATTCCACCATTAATCGATAGAGCGCATCGAAAAACGGTAGTACCCTAATTTTCGTGTAAAACAAATTCTTCATTTTTGAGGAAATTTAGTTCAAAGTTTGATAAAAATGATTTAGTTCAAAGTTTGATAAAAATGATTGAAATTTGCATAAATTGACAGAAATGTAGCCAACTTTGAACTAAATTTCCCCAAAAACGACGAATTTTTATATGAAAATTGGGATACTATCGTTTTTCGATGCGCTCTATCGATTAGTGGTGGAATTTTTCAAAAATTCCTTCAAAAATCCAAATTCAGGTTTTCGTTTCAATACACAGATCATTTCACGTTTCGGCAATGTGCGCAATCGATTCTTTACATAGGAAACCCCCTCCCCCCAGAGGAGTCATTTTTAAAAGATACGATTGAATCTGCAAAAGTCGGTTATTTTCCGAACGACCCAATATTACCAAAACCTCATAAATTCTAAATGGACTAACTTTCGAATGAACGTAGCACTAGTGGTCTTGTAGGATCTCGACGATTCACATAAAATACACTAATTTTCTTTGGCGTCTGCTGTTCTTCTTGGCTCATTGGGCCAAAAAAGTTTTTTTGATTTTTTAAACCCTAAAGATAAATCAATAAAACACAATCTTATTGCTATTGCTAAGAAAATGTGTTCGAAAATCAAAAGCACGACAAAAAGTCAATGACTAATAAAAAAGTGCTTATTAATAGATGAATTTATGTTCACATATGCATCAAGATGGAAAGCAAACAGCTGTGAATTTTGGTGAAAAATTGCGAAACTTCTTTGAGTTTAAAAATTTTTTACATATTAGTTTGTTCAATAAGTTCTAGGCTTTTCAGTTTGGGCCAGGTCATTTGACCCCTAGGAGGTTTTCAATGCTGGAAATCGATTACGCGCATTGCCGAACCTTAAAATGCTTCCCCGAACTTGAATCAGGGAAAAGGAGGGTGTATTGAAGCGAAAATGAACTAAAATTCGAATTTTCGTCGGAAAATCGACTATAGTCTGTTTTGAGATAAAAACCTGTTACTTAACCCTTTAAACACCGCTGGAGTCGTAAAAAACGTAAAAAAATTCATATCTCGGCGAAATCGTCGAATTTTTATGATGCGGTATTTTTTAGGTTAGATCAACATGAAAAAATTTCCTTGACCCCGATTCAGGGAATGGGGTTAGTGTAATTTGGTTTGGCAAAATTATTAAAAAATAGAAAACGTTAACATAAAAGAAAACTTGAAAAATTAACTCCATTCCCTGAACCAGGGTCAAAGAAACGTTTTAATGATCCGAGAATGCGCGTAATCGATTTCCAGCATAAAATTACCTCTATTCGGGTCATTTTTAGAAAAAAATTTCCGGTTCCAAAAATATTTTTCGTGCCCCATAAAAATTGCCTTTCATCTGGCTCACTCTGTAATAAATCTGGCTCACTCTGAATCCTTTCAGATTCGATTTCCCCATCTTGAAAAACACCTGAATATAAAATTCAAACGATTCGATAATTTTTTTGAAAACTCGAGTTTCTTCCTTATGGGAGACAATATTACAAAATAAAAATTCAATCTCCAAATAATAACTTTCGTGCAAAAATTTCAGCAAATAGCCAAAAGTTAAACATGACAGCCATAAAGCTTCCGAATTAAAAATGACCAACTGTTGCCATCAACAAACGTTCGTTAGTTGTGTGTGTGAACTTTTGGCTTTAGCGATGGACATTTCACAAAATTTGATGAGTTGTGAATATAGTCAAAAAATGTTTCAAGGTTATAATCAATTTTCATTATACGATATGTGTAAAGAAGCTTGATGACATAACGCCAGAGAAAAAAGAGCAAATATATTACATAACAAAAGGATCCAATTTTGTGGGAGATTTATTCTCGGCAGAAAAAGTTAACAAGGTTAGAATTTTCGTAAATAAAATAATTTTGATTGTGAAGAAGAGAAAAAAAGAGAGGAAACAAAAAAATTTAAAATAGAATTTTTATGCAAAAAATTCAATTTTTGTCAGGGCATAAAAAGTGAATTTTTGTGATTTTTGGAACCAGGAAATTATTTTTCCAAGGATAAGTTTATACGGGGAATCGATTGCGCACATTCATGAACCCTGAAAATGCTTCTTCTGATTCAGAGAAAAAATTAGGTTTGAAAATGCGAAAATTGACCATTTTTGCTTCAAAACCCAATTTTCCCTGAATCAGGGTCAAATAAGCATTTTCAGGGGTCGGGAATGCGCGCAATCGATTCCCCGCATAAAATTATTCCTCCGGGGTTATTTTTAGAACAATACATTTTCGGGATTACAAAAATCCACTTTTTTGGCCCACCCTTTGGTTTTTTAACATGGGGTATCCTCGATAGGGAATCAAAAAAATTTTTTGGAACTCAGGACTTGCGCCAATCGATTTCTCGTGTCCGAAAGCTCCCGAGTAACAAAAATTATCCATTTTGGAGAAAAAATAAGCCTAAGTCTTTATCCGTTTATACCGACACGTTCTTTTTGGGACAATATGTTTTGGCACCCATAACTCAATAAATTTGAAATCAAATTCGGCAAATCGTGTCCCTTGTTAAGGTTCAAAATTAATTCGGACAAAGTTATGATTCAAAAATATATGACTTTATTATTCTATATCACAATTAAACAATTTTTTATGGGATTGGACGATTTTTTTAACACTGGGAAGTAATTTTGTAACTAGGACATTTTCTAACTCTAAATTATTCACTGATTATGAATTCGTAAAAAATTTGACCAAAAGTGGCCTATTAAATACAACAAAAATTTAACATAAGAAGGCATCGAACCAACGTCTTTACGATCCAAAATCAAGCGCACTACCACTCGGCCATTCAGACAAATTTTCTTGACTTTTCAACGTTATTTATATATCTTACACTGTTTTTAGTAATATTTACTTTTTCAAATTGTATTTTTCAGAGCATTTATGCCAAAAAATTCGTAATCAGGGGAAAATTCTATCTAAAAAATGACCTGGTTANACGTTATTTATATATCTTACACTGTTTTTAGTAATATTTACTTTTTCAAATTGTATTTTTCAGAGCATTTATGCCAAAAAATTCGTAATCAGGGGAAAATTCTATCTAAAAAATGACCTGGTTATAAAGTTCCTTTCCAGTGTTAACAACAATATAAAAATTTATAACTTTTTTTCATAATTTACAACCCGTATTTTCAATCTATTTAAAACTTGAGCACTTCGTTAAACCAATATTTATCTAGATAAGTGAACTCCATGTTTACAATCAAACTTTTCTAAATCCACTGTTCCATTATTTTTTATCTTTTCATGATGATATCGCACCTAAAAAATTATATTTTTTATATATCTTAAACCATTTTTTCCTACATATGGTAGTGATAAATAATAATTCTTATCCAAATTTTCGAATGTCGGTTCTTCTATGGATGTCGGTTCTTTCATGAACTTTCCGAATATATACAAATTATGGCAATTTTTTTCCGAGTGGACTAGTCCTTTAAAGTTGTTTAATTTTCAGCAAAAACCTTAAATGGGAGTTTTCTATTCGAGAAATAGATTGCTCGCATTGGCAAGTCCTGAAAACTTTTCATCGACCCTGATTCAGGAAAGAATTGGGTGTATTGAAGCGAAAATATGATAATCTGGGGTCAGAGAAGTATTTTCAAGGTTTGGCAATGCGCGATTTCTGGCATAGAAAGAAACCATATTAAGTTATTTTGGTAATAATTTTGTAAAAATGTGAACAAAAGCGAAAAAAGGGCTAACGGGGTCTATAGCACCTTCCGAAATCCGAAAAATGAAAAAATTTCCTTCTTTATCTCCTCTAATGATTTTAGCCCAATATTTTTGAATGTTGACATATATGTGTAGAAGTCAATAACTTGTGGAATTTTTAGTTATAGTTTTTTAAAGATAAAAGCTTTTGAGCTAATTCTTTTCGCATTTAAAATGTCCAAAAAATTAAACTTTAGATCGAGGCAACTTCTCTTTTTTTGATTGCACAAATAAAATTTTTAGGTACATTTGAAATTAGCATAGATGAGAAATTGACTTTTTTTTATATATGCCTATGATGAATGATATATTTTTAATATTTTAATTTTATTTATTTTAACTCAGAGTTTTATGCTCAGGGTGCTCTTTTTGTTGCCATTTTTATGCTCATTCTAAAATTTAAAAAAATTTTCTTTTTCTAAAAATCATTTTGGTTTTTTTGGATCACTGTCGCGTTCAAGACGAATTCAACAATAATCTAAAATTGCCGCCATAGCTGAAACTTTCGTTTTTAAAATCCAATAGACGACGGCTAACAAAACTTTAATGTTAGGCTCGCCAGTGTTCACAATATAAGCTGAAGCTTTAGCTACGCCTCCAATTTTTATCTCACATAAAATTCGATTACGCTTTCCCAAAACGCTGAGCCATAGCTTATCAGAGCCTAAGCTCGATTTTTATTTTATCACCGTTTTATTGTTTAAATTGTTGCTATCCAAGCTTAAGCTACTTTTCCTATCACTTTTTTATATAATCGATTTATTTAGTTTTTCTTCATTGCAAAAATAAAAGTAATTAAAAAACCACATTCATAGACAGCATTTTCGACAACCACTCTGTATATATTTAAGATATAAATTTTTTATGAAAAAAATCAATAAAAATTGGTGATCTCAACAAATCGTTGCTAACTCACATTTTGAAAATAAATCAATATATGACACACGAAGATTTTACGCTATTTCAACGATGAAATAATGGATGAGATCAACAAAGGGAAGTCACAACAAGGAGCATTCGGCATTGAAACAAAAATTTCTCTATGGTCAACGTGTTATTCTTTACCCACTATGAAACAGTCGAATCACACAGCAAAGCACAGAAGACCAAACAGAATCATCGACCAACTATGTTCGTCGAGTTGTTGATTATAGTTGGTCACAGTTGCACAGACCCCGGTCGAAAATTTTTGTTTTTATGACCCACCCCCCTCCGCAGTTTGGCGACCTTTTTTTTAGACCTTCTAAAAAAATCGGTCCCCAGTCCGGGGACCGATGACCTATCCCCTTTCCGCCCCATGACCTATCCCCTCCCCACCTCATGACCCACCCCCCTTCCTCCCTACCCCATAAACATGACCCACCTCCTTCCTAGCCCGTGACCCATGACTCACCCCCGGTCGAATTTTACCGTGGGTACCGGGGTTGTGCAACTGTGTAGTTGGTTGAACTCTGAGCACTCTTCTATAGAACTTCTTCATAAACTTCAATAGAAATCGGTCTACAAAATTTCTCGGAACTTCATGGGGATTTTCAACAGCCTGGATACGTCGCATCAGCACTTGGCAAACCACCATTTCAACCGCATAAAAGATAAGCCTAATCACATAAAAGAAATTCATGTCGATGGCATACAAAGCCAGAATTATGTATCTTGCATAAGCATTATAATAAAACATACTCCATTGGGAAGAAAAATCATAATAACTTGAGAAATTGTTATGGAAGTAGAAGAAGAAGAGCATTCTTCGAAGACAAGAATAGGAGACATCGATTAAATCCATTACGATAAAGAGTTTAAGCACTTTTTCGTGTCTTTTCTGTTGATCATTCAATTTGGATAGTTTATGAAAAAAGAAGACATAACAATCCAATAAGAGTGTTATCAGATTTAAAGGGAATAACTCATCATAGAGTATGTATTGTGGAAAGCAATCCCAGCCGAAAAATATATAGAGAACGTTCTTAGTTCCACCAGTTGGTTCGCGCTCTCCACATATACTTATTATTCTAAAACCATCAGTGTAAGTTTGATTTAAAACCACAAATACCCAGGCTATGATTCCTAGAATAAATGTGCTTAGACAAGAAAAAAGCGCGCGTTTGATTGTCAACTTACCTGAAGACCATAAAGGAAACCGTAATGCAAATACACGCGAGAGCGCTTTGAAAAATCTTATCGCTTCGATTCCAAAACTACAAAGGAACATCGAAGCTAAAGCTATTGTGGAAAAACGGACACCTTGAATGGAACCTATTCCCAAAAAGTGGCCGAAAGCGAATTGAAGCCCTAAAAGGCTTTTTGCGGATGGTGAATAGGACGCAGTGAAGAGAAAGAAACAGAGAAGCCAAAAAATACAATAGAAACTTTGAATGGCGACGAACATCATGAATGAACTTCTGAATGATTTTAGCTGGATGAAAAGCACTACGTTTAAGACCGAAAACAAGAGACCAATCACATAGGGGATTATCATAATATAAGTCATAAGAAAACTATATATACTACCAATTTGAGAATATATATATACAGTCTGCTTCCAGCCTCTATACCATATATTACTGTAAATGCAATTAACATAGACCAAACATTGTAAGTTCATATTGCATTCAGGGCCGCTAGAAGGCGGTATGCCTCCCGATGCAACTTCACAACGTCTATACACATGATCCATGGCATCCCATACATTCATGGAGGATGTTTCCGAAGTCAAATTGATCACAAATATCTTGATAACCTGGTAGTTATATGGATAAGAAAGCGTAACTGGCATCAGCTCAACATTGCTATCATAAACTGTATAGAAGGTGTTGAGAGAAATATTGTAATAGAATATTTCCCTAAATTTCTATCGATATCATGCATTTTCTTTGTCCATTTTGAGAACAATTTTTTTCAGAGTTGCACGTTTTCAGGGTCGCCACAAGCTATCGTGTCCCCACAAGGAACGGCACAAGCTATCGTACAAAGTCATCGTACGAGTGTAAAATACACACGTACGAAGGATGAAATGGCCACAAGCTATCGTACGAATTTCGTACGATGCCATCGTACTGCCTCGTACGACCGTACGACAGCTTGTGGTGATTTCGTCGTACCCTTACGTTAATTTTACGATCGTACGATAGCTTGTGCCGTGCTTGTGGCAACCCTCAAACACAAATCTTGACTTACGTTCCTACTTCGATGATGGCAGAAGAATTTGGATTGCTGTCGGGGTAAAAGGTGATTATGTTCGTGCAATTGTATCCATTGCAATAGGTTGTGTAATATTTGGTGACTCCGTCTTCCAGGGTTAAATTTGTGTTATCGAGCAAACAAAACGATTGGAGTTCTTCATTTAGATAAACTGACACGATGGTACTCAAAAGTAACAGAAATATGCACAAATGTAAATATTTCATTTTGGTTGACGTTGAAGGACTGAGATTCGATCAAATTTAGGTATTTTGTGATCCTAAAGGGTAAAATTTGTATTATCGAACTAACATGTAGAAAATTTGTAAAAAGTTCAATTCGTCGTACATAAATAAGGTGTAACGAATTGAATTTTCTACATATTGAAGTCTCATAAGTTTGGTACTATTGGGAAACTTGTGAAAAGCACGCCACTTTTGTGCAAATAATGATATTCCTTTAAAAAAATATAAAATGGATATAGAAGCCAAAAAGATCACACTTTTCATAGTAGTCGTCATTGTGAATCTAGCTTCACAAATTTACATTTTCTCAACTTTGAACTTAATTGTAATTCAGGCGTAATCAAATTACAATTATATTTTTTTACCTCCTAACGTCAACTATGAAATATCATTTTCATAGAGTCTTCACTAGATTTAACAATTCCAACGCAAGAGCAGTTCCAGTCTCAGGAAGCCTCACAGTGTCATAGTAAACCGTTTAAATCTATTTGAAAAGTTAATATACAAGCTGTTACATTTGATTTCACTCGATTAAATTTGCTCTACAACGAATTTAACAAAACTGTCTTTATAGTCTGGAAACATTTAATTGGATTTAAAAAATCATCTTGAACCTGATTCTGCTTGTTGAATTATTAGAGCTAAATAAAAAAAACCAATTTCTAGGTCTTCTGAAAAACAGGAAAAAAGCAAATTAGTATCAATGCACAACTACCCAATTTTCCCTGAATCAGGGTCAGATAAGCATTTTCAGGGTTCGGGAATGCGCGCATTCGATTCCCCGCATAAAATTATTCCTAGAGGGGTTATTTTTAGAACAATACATTTTCGGGATTACAAAAATCCACTTTTTTGGCCCACCCTTTGGTTTTTTAACATGGGGTATCCCCGATAGGGAATCAAAAAAATTTTTTGGAACTCAGGACTTGCGCCAATCGATTTCTCGTGCCCGAAAACCCCCCGAGTAACAAAAATTAGCCATTTTGGAGAAAAAAATAAGCCTAACAAGTAAGCATCACGAACTTGATTTCTTCGATTTCGCCCAAACATACGCCAATTTTTTACCCATAGTGGAAGTACTAAAAAGCCGCAAAAAATTTTTCCCACGGACATTCCTATGAGGAGATAGAGCTCAAAATGTGGTTTTTGTGGTCAAAATTAGGATTAAAAGATACCATCATAACTTTTTATGATTAAAATATTTTTCGCTAAATCTTTTTGCATTTATTAGACGGTGAAAAGACGCAAATTATGGTATATTAACTTTGGCTTTAGACCTTTATCTTTATGGCTAAAAACGTCTTACAAAAATACACCATTTTGTCATTTTTGTAAGACGCTTTTAGCCATAAAGATAAAGGTCTAAGGCCAAAGTTAATATACCATAATTTGCGTCTTTTCACCGTCTAATAAATGCAAAAAGATTTAGCAAAAATATTTTAATCATAAAAAGTTATGATGGTATCTTTGAACCCTAATTTTAACCCCAAAAACCACATTTTGAGCTCTATCTCCTCATAAAATTTTTGGGGGAAAATTTTTTGCGGCCTTTTAGTACTCCTAATATGGGTAAAAAATTGGCGTATGTTTGGGCGAAATCGAAGAAATCAAGTTCGTGATGTTTACTGTAAGCCTTTACCCGTTTATACAGACACGTTCTTTTTGGGACAATATGTTTTGGCACCCATACCTCAATAAATTTGAAATTAAATTCGGCAAATTGTGCCCCTTGTTAAGGTTCAAAATTAATTCGGAAAAAGTTATGATTCAAAAATATATGACTTTATTATTCTATATCACAATTAAACAATTTTTTTACGGATTGGACGATTTTTTTAACACTGGGAAGTAATTTTGTAACTAGGACATTTTCAACTCTGAATTATTCACTGATTATGAATTCGTAAAAAATTTGATCAAAAGTGGCCTATTAAATACAAGAAACAAAAATTTAACATAAGAAGGCCAGCGTCTTTACGATCCAAAATCAAGCGCACTACCACTTGGTCATTCAGACAAATTTTCTTGACTTTTCAACGTTATTTATATATCTTACACTGTTTTTAGTAATATTTACTTTTTCAAGTTGTATTTTTCAGAGCATTTATGCCAAAAATTTGTAATCAGGGGAAAATTCTATCTAAAAAATGATCTGGTTACAAAGTTCCTTCCCAGTGTTAACAACAATATAAAAATGTACAACTTTTTTTATAATTTACAACCCGTATTTTCAATCTATTTAAAACTTGAGCATTTCTTTAAACCAATATTTATCTAGATAAATGAACTCCATGTTTACAATCAAACTTTTCTAAATCCACTGTTCCATTATTTTTTATCTTTTCATGATGATATCGCACCTAAAAAATTATATTTTTTATATATCTTAAACCATTTTTTCCTACATATGGTAGTGATAAATAATAATTCTTATCCAAATTTTCGGATGTCGGTTCTTCTAGATATGTCCGATTGAATAGTTTTTCGTACCAACAAGTTAAAGCACCAAAGTCGAATTCGGGTAAAATTTTGTTCATAAATATTTCGGGGAAGTGTGGTAAACGGTCTAGGTCTTCGACTCCGAACATGCAGATTGCATGACGCATATATTTTGTAGGGCATTGATTGATGTCATACCAGATGGATTTTCTAAAAGTTTGTTATGAGATAGACTAAGGTTGATAAGGTTTGATAGGGCTAGAAGGATCGGGTGGCGCCAGATAAGATGGGATCTAAACGGTCAGTATAGGAGAGAGTTGTATCCATAGAGCGAAAGAGACGCTCCATCTGGGCTTAGGCCCGTCCCAAGAGTGGGCCTGGGCCTAGAGGCCCAAGGGGGACAGGGGCTAAGGCCTCCGAGCCCACCTTGGGGCTGAGCTTAGGGATAAAAGCCCGACCGGAAATGGGCCGAGATTGACCCAGGTCGGTCCGGGCCTAGGAGTCAGGGCCTAAGTTCGAGCCTCCATGGTGCCCAAGCCCGATCCAGCCCTCAGTCGGGCCTATGGGCTCGGTGGCCTTGGCTCTGACCCTATGGAGCCTGGGCTCTATGGAAACTTCGCGCCTAGAAAAACCCCTATATACTCAGAATTAGCAAAAATTCAAAAAGTCAATTTTGGAGCCGAGGATTGAACCAGCGGCCTTTTGATTCTACTTCTGACGCTCTATCTCCTGGGCCATTGCTGTCTAATAACTTTCCAAAATTTTCTCAAAAAAGTACCATGTACATGGTTGGATCTAGGCGGATAGAGCAGATATTCAACATTAGTAGGATCAAATAGGGTTGGACAAAGTCAGATAGGATCAGATAAGGTTAGATTTAGACTACTATGGTCGGATGGGTCAAATAGTGGGATAAAGTCGGATAGGGTTAGATAGAGTGGGATAGAGTAGAATAGGATCAGATCGAGTTGGATAGAGTCGAAACGAGTCAGATGGAATCGCACTCAGCTATAGGGGATCGGATCGAGTCGAATCGAGGCCTTCTCGAGTTTGAATCTTTAGATCGGAAAATTGATCAATCAGTGGATCAAGAATCACCTCGTTATATGCTGATTTTTAACACCTCGATCAACACAAGCATGCGTAAAACCTCCCGGAACATTTAGCGCATCTGTAACTTGTAATGTAGGAATCATAATTTCATCTATTCCGAAATCTTTAGCTTCTAGTTGTTGCATAAATTTCGTCAAATTTAACTCGAGAAGCATAAAATCTACCATTTCTCTAGATAGTGAAACTTCTACATAGCCTTTACCCCAATTTATCTCCGGTTTAAGGCCATTAGCTCCAATCCGATTTCTCGACGCTAAGATTAATTTTTACCATCTTTTCTGTTGCCTAAACTTACCATTTCTAAACAAATTCAATCCTTCGAAAGTCCATGTTAGGTTCAAATCTACTCTCTCTAATAAAGGCGGAGCTATTTCCACATCATTCGCACCATTAAACCATGTAAAAATTTGAACAACCTCATAATTTGTCTTTCCAATAACGTCATGGTTCTAAATTTAAAAATTGATCGTTCGATGTGAAAAGAAACCTGAAGCAGCATAGCATATTTCCATGAAAATTTTAGTAAAGCATATAAACATTCGACATGAGCAAAAGCCATGTTGTGACCGTTACTCTTGACTTCAAATTCTCTTTTTGTATAGATGACATTAGGGAAGCAGCTAGAAAGGTTGTGGATGCGATCATGAAAAAGTTTGGAAGCTTTTTTGTCGATCATGTAACAATAGGAGTTTTGAGGTGTGTAACTGGCAGCCAGTTCCATTTCTAGAAAGAGGTAGTCCTAAATGTGATAGTATAATGAATAAAAATAGCGACTCGATATCTTATCCGACTCTATCCAATTCTATTCAACTTTAAAAGAACCGAACTGATCCTATTCGCCCCTAGCCTAGCCGAAATGTTCCGAGCGGATCGGCTCGAATCGGCCCTATTAGATTCTTTTCCTCTTTGGAAGTCGACTAAATCCGACTCGATTCAACACTAGACAACTATAAACGATTCCATTCACTCCGATTCAACTTTATTCAACCCTAGAACACTTTAAACGATTCTAACTCATTCTAGCTGACCCTAGTTGCTCTTAATCAAACCGATTAGAATCTATTCGACCTTATTAACTCTGCCTTCCTTTATTAGACTCTAACAAACCCTACTCTACGATCCTAGTCTACTCTCGTCGCTCCTAACCAACTTTAAACAATCCTAACCGACACTTGCAGATCCTAGCCGTTTCTATATGACACTAGACGAATGGATTCAATCCTATTTAGCATGTCTCGAGATTTTTAAGCTCTATAAAGAAGATGGTATCATACGGATAGGTTGGGATTTTCATACCTTAACCTGTATCAACTTACATACTTAAGATGAGCGAGGTTCATGAGCGGACCTAAAATTTTCTATCGTCTAGACTACTGACCTAGACCGACTTCTAACCCGATAGTCATAAACATCGTGAAATATAAAAAATCAACATACAGAATTAACAACTCTAGCAAAAGCTAGCGGAAATTGGGCTTCAACTTCGTTTCTTGGCTTCATGGGAAAATAATTTCGCTTCTTTATAGACTCACAGTCTGTTTTTAAGTCTGCTTCATCTTTATAAGTAATTCTAGATTTTGTATAACTCAAATTTGAATTTGGTAATATTAATTTTTCAATATATCCTTTTGAATTGTTTCCATATAACCTATTACATTGAAGATCTCTAGTTTTCGGATGCTTTATGAAAAATGGTTTTTGGTCAACAGGTGTAGGAGTAGTAATAAATAAAGTTGTAATAAGTAGAGTCGTAGAAATCGAGGTATTTGCATCAATTTTTATATTTTCTTGCGATATATTAGATCTAACCCAGGTTATAGGTCGATTATATTCATTTATTTCAGTCGGTTCGAATTCCATATATGCTAATATAACAAAAACCACTAATATAATAACGATTAATATAGGAAGAATATATTTAAGTAATGTGGAATATATAGACTTTTTCCTTATATGAACATTGTCATCCGTATCGGATAATAATAAAATTTTTGAATAGTCGTTATATTTGAGCATATTAATATGAACAATTCCGACATAAGCCTAACGATTTCTTGTTACATAAAATACTGAGTTGATCCTCTATCTTGTAATCGGCCTACCGAGTGTTAATCCAAAAAATATTAGTTAAAAAAAAGACCCATAGAAGACCAATAAAAGTATAAACTATTAAAAAATTTAATTCACCCATAGCATTCATGATATTGACAAGTATCCCAGCATAAAAATGACCCTATTGGGGGTAATTTGATGCGAGAAGTCGATTGCGCGCATTTCCGAAGCGTGAAAATGCTTCTTTAACCCTGGTTCAGAGAAAATATAGATTTTTTCAACCTTTTTATACTAGTACTTGGTTTAAAAAGATGTTTCTCAATAAACAAGTCTTGGTGGTGCAGTGGCAAAGCAGCGACTTATTGGTCACAAAGATTGCGCGCTCAAATTCATAGAAAACTTGTTAAAACTATTTATATGTAATTATTAATAAATATTGTTTTTACTATTTTTTATTAATTGTACCCGTTTATGTTTTTGTCTTAGACTTTATTATTCTATATCACAATAAATCAATCAACTGATTTTAAAATTTATGGCAACCGTTAAAGGAATTTTTATGGTTTGTTATGAGTGTAGGACAGATCCTGGCATCTCCGGAATTTGATAAAGATAAGAATATTTGGAAGTGGCTGGAAATACCAGGCACGAATAATTAATTAAAGAGAATAATATTTTTATAGGGATATAACACCCCTGGGGTTTTTCATATACGAGTAATCGAATTCGTGCATTCCCAAAACTGAAATCGCTTTCTTGACCCTGATTCAGGGAAGGAAATCGCCAAAAGATTGTAGGGTTGCAACTATTTATCAGTAAAGACGGGTTAATAAAAAAATATAATTTAAAGGGGGTCCAAAGTATGGTCGAGTAAAAAAATTTTTTAAGAATGACCCTTCTAGGAGTAATTTTGGTTGAAAATCCAAAAAACACACTCAAAAAATCCAAATAGATTTCCTTGACTGTGTTTTGGACATTTTGGGCAAAAACAAGGGTTTTTTGCCGAAAATGCCCAAAACACGGTCAAGAAAATTTATTTTTGGATTTTTTGAGTGTTTTTTGGATTTTTCAGCCAAACTTACCCCTAGAAAGATCATTCTTAAAAATTTTTACAAATTTTTCTACTCGACCATACTTTGGACCCCGCCCATCCTGTGTATTTAAAATAAGTTATATTTGACTTATTGATAACGAGTCGTTATTAACGTCAAATGTTTACCTATACCAAAATTTTGAATTACGATTTTGCCGCCCCTCCTATTTCTTTTTATAAACATTTTTTATGATAAGTTATCATACTCATGTGAGAAAAAAGTCAAATAAGCAAAAATAAATGTCTTTAAAAGCACAGTTTCCCTTCTCATTTCGGTATTGTAAATATTTGTCATGTTTTATCAAATTCTATCGGCTTTTCTACTGATTTCTTTTTTGATCCCGAAATTACTTTTAATTCAGGGTGTGAATGAAGGGGCATGTACCAATGGTAAGATGCACATGCTTTAGTGTTGGACTCATATCTGGTACACGGTCGACGAAAATTGCAAAAACAATTAGAACGCAGAACTGTCCTGTATAGCTTAGTGGCAAATCTCTTAAATTTTAGTTTCTAATGGGGAGGGTCCGATCGTCGAAGGTCTGATCATAGCCAGGAGTGCGGTGGGCCGCGGTTTTTTACGGCTCTAAAAAGCCGGGCCGCAAATTTTGCGGCACAAGGCGGGCCGTAAAAAATCGCGAACTTGTTGCAAATCTGATCATAACTCAAGATTTCATTAAAGGGGGATGGTGAACGCCCAGTACGCTTCTCGAAAAATTTTTTCTCCAAATTGGCTGATTTTTGATATTCGGGGGGGGGGGGGGGGGGGGTTTCGGGCACGAGAAATCGATTAGCACAAGTCCCGAGGTTCAAACAAATTTTGCATGACCTCCTACGAAAAAATTAATTTGTTTAACATGGGATATCCCGATAGGGGGTCAAGAAATTTTTTCGGAACTCGGGACTTGCGCCAATCGATTTCTAGTGCCCGAAAATCCCCGAGTACCAAAAATCAGCCAATTTGAAGAAAAAATTTTTTCGAGTAGCGTACACTCTCCTTTAATGAAATCTTGAGTTATTATGAGACCTCTGGGGATCGAACCCTTCCCCGTTAGAAACTAAAAATCAAGAGATCTACCACTAGGCTATAGTCCATTTCCACCACCAATGAGAAAAAAGTTCGGATGAGATGGCCAAGTGGTAAAGCTCTCTCTTTGCACTCCGAAGGGCGATGTTCGATCCCGGAGGTCGAAATTAGAAATATCATAATCCAAGATTCCATCATACAAACTATAAAAATCCCGAAGGCCGAATCCCGGTTTTTTGTAGTCTTTATGATGAAATCTTGAATTATGATATTTCTGATTTTGACTTCCAGGATTGAACCCTCACCCTTCGGAGTGCAAAGCGAGAGCTTTACCACTTGGCCATCTCGTACGGACTTTTTTCCCATTGGCGGCGGAAATGGACTATATACAGGGTGTCCACATGGAATTTTCGAAAATAAGACAAATTTTCTCCAAAAATAAGACAAAAATAAGATCGGACTTCAAAAAATAAGACGAGATGGTTTCTAATATAATTTAAGTATTTATTTGAAAATATTTTAAAAAAGAAGCAAAAACATATAAAAAAAGTATTCATAGTTCAATTTTGATGGTTGAACTACGGGGTTAATTATCAAATTTTTCTTAAATAAATTCAAGTTATTCGTCTTTATACATTAAAATTATAATCCTACAACTTAAACGAGTAATGTTTATTTGTTTATACGGACTAACTTTTTACCGTTAATTCCACACAGTGGGAGGATTACGGGGATGCGTTAAGCTCGAAAAGTTAGGCGGAAATGACACCTCGATGAGGGTCTGAGCCTTAGGAAATAATTTTTTCCGGAGTACCCCTTATTTGCCTTGATCGTTTTTGTGTTATGGTAATTATGGCCGAGTTTTGGCGAAGATATCCCGTGAGAAGAGGAGAATACAACATTGCAGGGGTACCCTCAACTTCAAAGTGGCGTAGAAATTTCAAAATAAGGCAGATTTACACCAAAATGTAATCGATTGTACCCCAAGTATTCCTCTATCGATTACTTTTTAAATTAGGTGAAAAGACTTTAAGGGCTCCGAAAAAACCGTTTTGAGTGACTCGGCAGGGATCAAAAATTCAAAATGCTCAAAAATAAGATTTTCGATGAAAAATAAGAAAATAAGACAAAATAAGAAAAAGTTCGAAAAATAAGACAAAATCTTATAAGACAATGTGGACATCCTGACTATATACCGGACAGTTATGTGTCCTATTTGTTGTTGAAAGTTAGATCCACCGTGGGTACTTTAGGCAGTCGTTTGGTAGATCGAAAAATCAGATTTTTAAAAAAAGGCTCTAAAATTTTTTCCATTTTTTGAAGAAAAATGTCATTTTCTGATCTTTTTCGTCTTAAAACAACAATTTAGTTGGTTCCCATCCAGAAATTTATGCACCTCAATGTAAAACATGGGCTTTTGTCACCTTTATGGCACTTGATTATGATAAAATTTCACTACAGGGCTTTGAAGAATTTATAAACCTTTTAGCAGATATATTGGATCCATGTAGCAAGAAAAACATGTATATGCCTTTTTTATATAATTTTTTAATTGTTAGTAAATTTTAGTGGCACAACATATACTTCAACTGCACCAGAAAACAATAATATAATCTGTGGATCGTATGAGGAATGCAAAGAGAGTATCTCAAAAATGACATTGGAACAAGCAACTTCGACAAGGTAAATTAAGTTTAACTACAGATCTCTTTAAAGGACCAGGTCCCTCAGTTACAATCATATGAAAAACTGATATATTCGGAAAGATCATGAAAAATTGAGCATTTTTTGTTTTTACGGCATCGTCTGAATCGTTTTTCCCATTGAGATAAATGCATTTAAAAATATGAATTCGTGTACATGTTTTCGTTGTAATAATCAAACTTTTTGGAATTTTTGCGGAAAAATCGTGAAAAAATAGCATGAATCGACAGAGAATTTTATGCTGAACAACTTTGCTAGTTTAAGTTTGCGTAGCAAATTATTTTCTCCAACCAAAAATGCAAAAGAAGTTTAATTTTTGTATATTGAAACAAAAACCCTGCATGAATTTAAACTTATTTTGATCGGAGAAAATAATTTTTCACGTAAACTTCAATTTGCAAAGTTGTTCAGCAAATTCTCTGTGGATTCATGCTATTTTTTCACAATTTTTCCGTAAAAAATTCAAAAAAGTTTGATTATTACAACGAAAACATGTACACGAATTCATAATTGCAAATGCATTTATCTCGATGAGGAAAATGATTCAGACGATGCCGTAAAAACAAAAAATGCTCCAATTTTCATGATCTTTCCGAATATATCATTTTTCATATAATTGTAACTGAGTGGCCTGATCCTTTAATCCGAAAACGAGCACAACCCCGCCGGTATGAAAAAATTTTCAAGGGCCTAAAAAAGAAGTTCCTTAGTTCCTGGCGTTCCCCCTCCTAAATGGATCCCTTCCGTCGTGTGTTCACAACTGATTTTTGCATAAATTTAGCACTCAAATAGTACCAAGCGTGGTATTAAACAATATATTGAATTATTTTAATCCGGATTTACATTCTGATACACGGGTATTGTATTTTTTCACCAATATAGCTTGTGATGAGCTACCGAAACTTAAAATCGAAAGCTTTGGAACTTTTTCAAATCAAATGACTAATATTAGTAAACTATTATACCAATATAAGATTGTCTTTCCTATAGTGATGTTTAATGTATGCTTTGAATTTTTTACAGAGCGGGCCAGCCTGAAAACTTTTTTTCGAGAACCGGCGACAGTATCATAGAGAAGTGGTACAGTGCGATCAAATAGATCTGCAACTTGAGTAAAATTGGAATATCTCGACAAGGATAATGCATTTTTCTATGTGGCTTAAGAAAATGATAGATGAGAGTATTCTGCATTTCTGGGTATATAAAACATAAAAATCCAAATGCTTGGAGTATAAAAATTTTTACTTGCAACATTTCAACGTAGGAAAACATGTCCTTAGAAATTAAAAAATATTCTGAAAGAGCATCATTGATTTTACTTATCTATAAAAAATCTCGAAAAAAGTGCTTGAAATTTTTGAGTTATAGCATTTTGAAAATACCTTCTTTTTCGAGTCAAAATCAATTTATCACTAATGAGAATCGAGCCAGAGCCCTTATGTCACAAAGACGAGATTACTACCACTGAGCCATGCAGGACAAAATTTTGGATTTAAAAAATTTATATTTTTTTATGATTTTTTTTTTTTAATTTTCAATTATAATTTTTCAACTTTTTGTAAAAAATAGCTAAAAATAGGCTCTTTCAAATTCTGAAAAAATGTTGAAAAAATTCATTTCCGAGGGTATGTTTTCCTACGTTGAAATGTTGCAAGTAAAAATTTTTATACCTAAGGAATTCGGGTTTATATGTTTTTTATACCTAGAAATGCAGGACCCTCTCATCTTTCATTTAAAAAACCGCATCGGAAAATTCATTATCCTTGTCGAGATATTCCAATTTTATTAAAGTTGCAAATCTATTTGATTGCACTGAGCCTTCTTGCTTCCCGAATAGGTCGAAAGTTCAAATCTCAGTTCGTTCTAAAGTGTTTGCATTTTTGAAATGTTTTGCATGTTCCTAATTTTGACTCTAGCTTGTATGCTTGAGCATTTTCATTGTTTAACGCTGATTCAAGTCACTGCCGATAAAAAATTATAGCAATCAAAGAACTCATCAACATGTAATCAAACCATTGCGCCACTAGTAGAGTACGCACAAGAATTTGTCAAGTCCTACACATTAGGAGAGAACGATAGTTTGCTTAGTCTAAATGAATCTTTAAAACTATGTGAACCTTATGGCATACCAATACCACCAACTCCTGAAAAAAGTAGGATAATCTTTTTGCAGCAACTTATATATTGGGTCGTTCCATAATTTCCCTGTTTTTGAGCGTTGTATTGAATCACGGCGGCCCAAACTTGTCAAAAACTTGAGTCACATATCAAATGGCATAAATCATACTCATTGCTGTGCATATAACACAAATAACACAAAAAATATAAAATTTCATAGAGCCCTTAATTTCTAGAAGCGATTTTATGATCTTAGAATGATATATAAGGGCAAACTATCACATCTCTATGAATACTAAATGAATTTAGATAATTTTTGTTTCTAAAATTTATAAACGCACTAAATAACATAATTGAACCAAAATTATTTCACCGGACACGAAGTTTGTATTTTTTAAAAGCACTTCAAAATACCTTGTTTTTACCAAAGTTCAAAACGATATAACTTTTTATGGGCATCTTCAATTTTCGTGATCAAAAGCTTAAACGACGCGGAATAACCTGAAAAATAGTGATACAGAGCGATTTGTTAATTTTGATTCGAAAAACTTTGAATTTTTTATAAATTATCGCTTTTTTGGCCTCTTTCTCACACTATTAATAGATAAAAAATTTTCCTCGAAGTAAGATTGAAAAAACGCTCTGTATCTGTGTTTCTAGTATATTTCTGTATATTTTGAGACAATTTTCATGAAAATTGAAGATGATCATAAAAAGTTATAACATTTTAAAGTTGAATACGCGCCTCTTTTTATACTATTTTTACTCAAAACACACCAAGTATAGTCTCAAATCTTGAAAATAACGACGGCAATCGATTCCCCGGCCTCAATTTACTATAGAAAAGTGCTGTCGGTTTTTGATTTTGACTCGAAGGAAAATAGAAATAGGCTAAACAAGCTTTTTGGCCTAATAAAGCGATTTGGGCCCTTTCTTCCAGTGACTCAAGTTTTTTACAAGTTTGGGCCGCCGTGCGGTATATAACTTTAGGAATTTAATTTTCGAAGTGGATAAGATCCATTAATTTTGGAATACACTGATCCAATGAACCCTCTTACTCCTACTGACACAAAAAATTTACCAAGAAATAACACTTATTTGTAACCGAATCATAATTCCATGAATTGAGGCATTTTGGAGGGGTAGACGTTGTTGGAGGTGCTAAATATTTATGTTTGATCTGCAGAATCTATCTGTTGCACCCCAATTTATAAACAAAATCGTTTATTCTAGGCCTAGGCTTAGAATAAACGGTTTTGTTTCTAAATCGGGTGCAACATATCCAAAAATTACCTCCTGTGCTATTATCTACTTCACTAGGTACCTCACAAACATGCGGATGAAAATGATTGCAAGCGTCGCTTTTCCATTGACCATTATTTTGTTCTACTAAACATTTCAACAGGGTATTCGGTTGGCCTAAAAATTATGATTCTATCTTGGGAATGACCTATTTTATATCCTTACAAGACGATGATCTAGACAATTAATACCTGGGCTATAGGTGAAACGATCAAAAATAAATTTTTTTTGATTATTCTTACCAGGAGCCCAATTAGCATAGCTAAAATTGCTTCCATCAGACCATATCCATGAAGCTGAAGCATCATCAAAATGTCCACCTAACCACCAATCAGTAGCATCCTTAAACGCTTCTTCAGCCAACCCCACTATTAAAGCATTATCAAAAGTGCTTTGAACTGCCGCCAAATGTCCACCAAGTTTTTGACAACTCGATTCAGCATTACTCCAAATATCGGGTTTTGTTAGCACGAGAGAGAAACACTTTCCAGTTGGACTTTGATAGCTCGAATGTGGACATTTTGCATGGATAGAGATAAAAAATAGAAAAAGAAAAATAATGGAAGATCGAGTCATAATCAAAATTTTCTGGCACTAATTTCATGTTTACATTTTTATCATTTTGTTGACTCAAGATTTTTTGATAAGAAAGATTAAAAATTATTTGTCCTTTTCATAAAGCAACTATTTTTTTCGTTTCAATGAGCATTGATTAAATTTACAGAGCGCTCATTTTGGTATGCAACATCAATGTTTTTAGTCGTTCTCGCACCCTCTCTAACGAATTTCTATGCGGTCTTTTTTAAATTGTAGCTGAACAATGGCCGAATAAGTGTTGATAAAAATTTTCGAAATCCGTTGATCTTAACATTGTCAAAAATTACTTTGAAGTTTTCAAAGTCGATTTTTTTCACCTTAACAAAATGTTAGAAATTTATTAGGCCGCCCAGACCTTTTTTTGTCGGAAATATCCATTTCGTTGTCTCGGAACTTGGAGAACCATACTTTGGCATTCGTATAAGACACGGTTCCATTCCCTTTCGCGCGATTGATGTTCTTAACGGCCTCTTTTGCGCTGTG